>CM037161.1:42886163-42956751 GCA_020921065.1 Vaccinium darrowii
TCAATCAACTAACCTTCAGGAAATGTTTTCAATCAACTGTACGTCTTGCGGGACATATTTTCAATCAATTGTCACTCAGAGCATGTTTTCAGCTAACCGTCATTCGGGACATATTTTCAATCAACCGCTCGTCCTTCGGGACATGTTTTCAATTAGGCGTCCCTTGAGACATGTCTTCAATCAACCATCCCTCAAGATGTTTTTTCAATAAACGTTTTTCAATCAACCGTCTCTCGTTGTGGCTTTTCAATACACTGTCCTCAGTGATAGTTTTTCAATTTTTCAATCAACTTCAATCAATTTCAATCAACTTCAATCAATTTTTGAATCAACTTCAATCGATTTCAATCAACTTCAATCAACTTCAACCAATTTCAACCAATTTCAATCAATTTTTCAATCAACTTTAATCAATTTTAATCAATTTTCTAATCAACTTCAATCAGTTTCAATCAAATTCAATTTCAAGAAATGGTCAGCTTTTCAATCAACCGTCCTTTGGGTCAATCTTTCAGTCAATCATTCTTTGGAACAGTTTTTTAATCAATTCTCCTCCAGGGACAACTTTTCAATCAAATCAATTTTAAAGTCAATTTCTCAAATCAATCTACCTTCTGAAACAAGTTTTTCAAACCAATCTCCCTCAAACCTTTTTGGGGACCTCATTGGTCTCACACTAATCACTTCATAAGAACCTCACTGATCCTCCGCGTTCACAGAATCTCACTAGTTGCATTCATAGCACGCCACTGGTTTATTCCCCTCATTAAAACACTCAAGTGGTTTCGTAAGTCCTCTCCGGCATTAACAACAATTATCTCAACACTCAAGTGGTTTCGTAAGTCCTCTCCGGCATTAACAAAGGTTTTCTCAAGCACTCAAGTGGTTCTATAAGTCCTCAACGGCATTAACAGAAGTTTTATCAAGCACCAACTGGTTTTATAAGTCCTTAACGGCATTAACGACGATTCTCTGGTTCTATAAGTCCTCAACGGCATTAACAACGGTTTTTCCTCAGCACCAATGGTTTCGTAAGTCCTCTACGGCATTAACAACGGTATTCAAGCACCAACGAATTTCGCAAAGCCCGCTACGACCCTAACAACGGTTTATAAACATCAACTGGTTTCCATCAGGTGGTTTCGTAAGTCCTCTACAGCATCAGCAGCAATTATTTCAAAGCATCGAATGGTTTCGTAAGTCCTCAACGGCATTAGCTACAGTTATCTCGACATCAAAATGGTTTAGTAAGTCCTCAACGGCATCTACGGCATTAACGAGCAGTTATTTCAAAGCATCGAATGGTTTCGTAAGTCCTCAACGGCATTAACGGGTAGTTATATCCCCAGCACCGAATGGTTTCGTAAGTCCTCTCCAGCATTAAACAACAGATATCCTCGACATCAAATGGTTTTCCAACAAATGGTTTCGTAAGTCCTCTCCGGCATTAACAAAACGGTTTTCAGCACCAATAGCACATCATTCGTTTTTCCCTCGTTGAAAAGCAGAGTGACAATTCCCACAAACCGATCAAGGTATGTTTCCTATCGAATCTTGCGTTCTGAAGCCTCAATGAACTACGCTGGTCTGATCCCTACAACGGGGTACGTAGGCAGCTCTCACGAGCGCGACCACACGCATCATGTTTAGCTATTTGTTTTCATACGAGGACGTCCACATCGAGGGGTGTCTTCTATCTTTGACGCGACTTCCGACGACACAATGATTGTAAGTCTTGTCAAAGAGGGGCAACTGTAGACACCCCAAAACGAGCATTCACGTACATTTTAATCCCCAATGATGAACAGAAACACCCGAAAGAACTCTCGGATTGAAATTCTCCAAGTCAACTCAGTCAACAGTACCGCACGGTACTCATCTCTCAACCCACGGGACAGCCAGAGTCACGTACAGCAGATTGTTGAATTTTGACGGCCAGTTGTGCCGCACGGCACAGTTTGTGTGCCGTACGGTACTGTTTACGGGTTCCCAGTTTTTGCGAATTCCCAGCAGCAGAGAATGTTGACGAGGTTGGTCCCCCCGCCCTGATGGTCGTGGCCGAAAGGAAGGAGCTATTCCCTACACCATTGTCCCCCTGGGCAAGAATCAAGAACGGCATGCTACGGCGTGCTATGGCTTGCCCATCCTCTATATAAACCGATTGAATCCAATGAGAGAGAGATCCCATCCCAGAGAATTTCGGTGTAAAATTGGCCACGAAACTCCACTCTTGAGTGCCATTTTCATTGCCAAAACCTCTTAGCTACCATCTCCACTATAGACAATCCAATATCATTCTCTCTGCCAAAGCCAAACCTGAGGCAGAGACTCATCCCCTGTTTTCTCGGTTCTAAAGCCGTGAGATAGCCATTCCAAGTTTGCCAAAGCTCAAGCCTTCAATCCTTCTTACCCCCATACCAGAGTGAAGTTAAGGTTGAGAGAAGTGTCAAGCAACATTCAGAAGTTCAGGAAACAAGTTTAATCCGAGAGTTCGAAATCGAAGGTATAAACCCGTTTCGCCAAATTCCTTGAATTTGGTACCCTAAGGGGAGGGGTACCAAGGGTGAAATGATTCCTTGCATCATTTCCATGCTTGGTATGCCCAAATTACAGCAAGACCAGTTTCATTTCATACCTCCCGGTCGCGCCGTACGGTGAAAACATCGCCTCGTTTGGAGCGATTCAACGAGGAGGGACATCCCATACTCAATACATTGCTTTCTCCCTTTTAAGTAGTTCATTTTGAATGCATTTCATACCTTGTATGTGCCTATGATCAATCATTTCGAAAAGCCAAAGTTTCATACTGTTTTGCAGCCAGGAATGCCGCACGGCACTCCTACTGTGCCGCACGGTACACTTTGAGTGCCGTACGGCACCCATTTGAAAATTTGACCTTTAATTTGAAGAACAGTGCCGCATGGCTCATCATTTGTGCCGCACGGTACATCCAGTGTGCCGCACAGTACACTTTTCTGGTAAAATGTGAAATTTGAACATTCCCCCTGCAGGAACAGTTTGAAGTTTGGATTTTCGTTTGATTTCTGTCAATTACATACTAGTCATTTGTTTTTCTCGTTATTATCGTCTATTTTGTTTAATTTAAATGTTTATCTGTTAATGTTCAGCAACAAAATCGTTTTCTAATAAAATCTCACAAATATTTAGTAAAGACCGATTTTTAATCGGGCGGACGGGGTGCATTAAAACCCTTCCCTGTTCGTAACCTGGCTTCCGGATCCAAAACGAATCTCTGGTTTTCAATTGGTTTTATAAGTCATTCTCTCAAATCATCATTTTCAAATTGGTTTCTCGGGTCCCAAACTACTTTCCCAAAACCCGGGTGGCGACTCTAAAATCTATTGTTTTTCGAACCGTTTCGAAAACCATTCCGAAACCCGTGGAGGTCGACCGTCCACAAAACACCCGTGGAGGTCTACTGATAAATACTTTGCGACGGCCCCTTGCCGACGCAAAAAACTTTTTGAGACCCCACCAACGACAACCCCCACATTGCCGTCGCATGGCCATCGCAAAAGACTATTTGCGTCGGCCTTGTTACCTTTTGTGACGGGGGGTGCTTGACACAAAAGCCCTTTTCTCTAGTAGTGAGCAATTATCAATAGTTACGAGTTATTGCTGATATGGGGAATCAACTTCGAAGCCATAATATTAACTGCTAAACACATAAACTCCACGTGTAAACTTGTGAAACAAGGCAATTGGCAGTTAGAACACGTGGAGTACATCTTGAAAGACAATTATCTCCTTAACGTGTAATCATTTGAGCAACTGTGCAGTTTCAAAATCAAAACTTCTGGAGGAAGAATTAGAAGAATTCAAATTAGTCAGAATGGAGGGAAGAAATTGCCAATCCAGAGTGTAAAAGATGGAGTTCGAAGCAAGCTAAAGTTCAAATTCATTGAGCAGGAAGTTCAAACAACCACAACATCTATAAATAGAAGAAATTGAAGAGTGAAAAGGCCCCTGGACAAATTTTCAACAAACAGCTATCAAACAAATGATGTTTGGTTTGTTCATTGACAAAGTAGTTTAGGATTTCGAACTCAGTTCGAAGTAGATTAGGAAGTAGATTAGTGAGTAGTTAGGATTTATCTCGATTGTTCTTGTAACAATCATCTGTTCGAAGTTCTTGTTATCTTGTATCTGAAGTTGAAGGTAATTTCGAAGTAAGTTTATCTTTGATTTATTAATCGAATTATCTTGTTTCTTTGTTGTTCTTTAATTTCCTAAGTATATTGGTTTGCATTTCTTCATTTTGAAAGAAAATCCTCTTAATTGAGGTAATTGAACCATTAAAAAACAATCACCTGATTAGATTTAATTTTTTCCAAAGTTAATCTGAGGGAGGAGATTGAAACTCTCTCTGGCACGCTCGCACACAATTATTTTCCATTGCAAAGAAGTAAAAGAACCAAACAAGTACAGAAGTAGTACCAATAGCTGTAGTAACTTCCAGATTTCAGTAAGTGCATGCTATATCAGTGGTAAGTACGTCCAGAATCTATTTAAAAAACCCTATCTTTGTGGTAAGTATGCATAGACAATGAAACCAACTCGATTGTATTTCCAAATTCTAGTAAAACATTTCCTATATAAGTGGGAAGTATGTCCAGATTCCAGTAAAAACATCCTATGTTTGTGGTAAGTATTCCCAGATAAGCCACAAGAGTTGCAGTAAAATAATAACAGCCATATATGAGCAAAAACAGCCAGCAAGCCAACTCTAATCAAACAAAAACAGGTATATATCATAAACAGTCACTAAGATATCATATTCTTGAACAAATTTACAAAAGGCTACCAAGCCATGTCCACTTTAATGATCTACATGAGACAATAAAAAAAAAAAAAGAAAAGAGGCAAATAAACCATAAAGTTATGAAAAATTATGGTGTATGCACTGAAATGTAAAACATTCAATTTCATTCTTAAAAAATGTTACCATAGTGGACTCTTCCTTCTTAAATTCCTCCAAATCGTATTGTACTTGGCGGTGTGCAAGCCACAATCACCACTACCCGGTTCTTGAACCGGAAGCCATATTGGTCGATGGAATGATAGATTTTGGACTTTTGGGCGTTTTGCATCATTGTTTCCACAGAAGTGGAAAAGTTCCTCCTACAGAACTTAAGAGTATCATCAGGACACTCTAAAGACTTGAATGGGTAATTTTCTATAGAAACCCTGCATCAAAATACATGGTATGCAATAACAAGTTTTTAATAGGTTAGAATCCTAGAGGAGTAAATCTTTCTCAAGAGCTGGAATATTAAAATTCTGCACCAATTTCAAACCCCTAACAGAAGATAATCATATAGACCAACAAGCTGATGTCAAAGAAACATGCATATGGTTGCAATAACTTGAATAAGCTATAAAGGAATGAGACACTAGAAGACATGGAGATAAATGTACAACCACGGGGTGTACATTTAATTTTTGTATCGGCTTTTTTCATTGAATTTTGGAAGCAAACTCTTTGCTTATACTAGGTGTGGCGACACGTGCACGTATTGTTTGCCCGTAAAAGCCGGAAAGAAGTTCACTATTACTATTGGACTAACTTCCTCCCAACACCCTAGCCGCTATCAAAATAAGCCCATTTATGTTGGCTTTTGCACTGACCTGAAACAAATTCGCATCCAAGGAATGATACCATTGTTTACAATAATTAGGCAATGGAGGTGAATGCCAACTGAGATGCAACCAAACCGACTCTAATTCTATAAGTTACTCAACTGCAAATCAGAACTGAAGTTCTTGGTCATTGCTCACAATTGGATATTAATACATAACGTAGCCTTTATATTTTGTTCCCAATTTATTTGAAAAATACGTAGAAAACTCCAGGAATCAACCATTGTTTACAATAATTATGTGTGTCTATGAGAGAGAGAGAGTTGGAGTGAGAGCGCGAGACGCAAAGTAGGACGAGGAGCACCGGGGGACGAGGGAGGGGTACCCAGAGTGATTTCGCAGAGAGTTATGGGAGGCGGAGGCATGAGGATCTGCAATAGTGATGGTTGAGGTGCGACGGTGAAGGAGGAGCTGTGGGTGGTCAGTGATTTGCAGAGGATAGACAAGCGAGATGAGTGCCTAAATGTTTTTAGAGATTTCAAAATATTTCAACTGGTAGTAGAAGGTAGTACTACAGTAAGTTAGTAATAGGTTTAGAAATCAGCGGTTGAGATTAATGCTAAAAGATCTAATGGTTGGGAACAATTGGGGCACCGGTGTCCCAATACTGCTTTGGGGCACCACAGTTGGATCCCATTTTCATGGACTCAATTTATCACTTTCATGGACTCAATTTCTTGCTTCGCCCCTCATGCAACCAACCCAGTTGTCGTCTCACTAGGTGATGAGGGAGGGGCTTCACTGCTGGCCATGCTCTTTGGGGGTGAACGGTCTTCTAAGTTCAGAGGCAAGCAATGTTCCATTTATCCATACACTTCTGTTACAAGGAAATTAGTGTGGCTGGCAATATTTTGACATTTCTTCATTTTCTCCTAGCTAGTTTGGTTATATTTGGCTTCTTCGTAAAGGCGGGTTTTTGTCATTTCAGTTTTATACATACTAGTAAAAATGATAGTGCCATACGGTACTGTCCAATTAACACAAGAAAATTCAAAAATCAGTTTTTCCGGACAATGATAGGTACAATAATTTTTTACAAAATGTTCTTCCATTAATTCCGTCTTTATTGTTTATATTAATTTCTGTTGATTATCATTATTTTTTGTTTATGTGAACTAAGTTTGGCAATAAAGTATTTTTCAAAATCCCATAAACATTTAGTAAAGACTGATTTCATATCGGGTGAGAGAGGTGCCTTAAAAACCTTCCTCTCTCGTAAACTGCTCATGAATTCAAAGAATACTCTGTTTTCAATAGACCAATTCCTTTTCTAAAACAAAGGCATGACAGTCATTCAATTTTTCAAAACAAACGATTTCTTGGACAACAAATCCTCTTTTCAAAACAAAAATCCAGGTAATGACTCCAAAACCTTTTTAACAAAAAGCAGGGTGGTACATCCACTGTCAGAAGTGGGAGTGCTATACAAAATTGGTCTATCAGCTGAGAAACAAATTGATGAACTCAAGACCATGGTGCAAATACGTTAATTGAGGATGGCAACTAGGGACTAGCTAGCTCGATGTTATAGTGGGGATAATGCAAATTGAGTTTGTGGTGTTTGGTAAAGGTTATGAGTGAGTACACGAGGGATCCGGGGTGTCTTTCTAGATGACATGAATAAAATTATTTTTGTTTAACTTTCAAAACCGTTGATGTTTGTCTTGTGCTCTACTAGGGATAAATAGATTTGATCGGAATGTATTGAAGAAATTGGGTTGGATACTGTTGATGAATATGAGACTATATAAAAGTGACATGATTTGATTAGTAGTTAATGTCGTACTTGGGTTTTAACAGTGTTGGTTGGAATCCGAGGTAACCTATTGAATAGTAGGACTAATGGCAAACAGATATATATCTACGAGAACTAAGGAGTTAGAGGATAGAGACTTGTGCTTAGAGGCAATAGAGAGGATACCGATAGTCGTAGAAGTTGAAATAGCTTGGTTAGCTAGGTTTGGGTCGGGCTTAGGTGTATTTGTTGTTCCATAATTTCAGATTTGGTCGGTGATTGGATGAGTTGTAGTTTATCCTAAATTGAAGAGGTAATTCTTGAGGGAAATGGATTTTAATTCAAGTGTGTATATTTTTGTGAATTGCTGATGATTAGTGTCAAGGGCGATAGTCCGGATTTATGTTGGAGAACTTATGTGCACTTTCGAATAATTTGACTGTAAGGACCCGTAATTTTTGCATAATTTTTCCGGAATAATGTTGGGTAAATGTGAGGAATTAAATTTTGACTTGAGGGGTCGAAGAGAGAGCATTTAAATGCATTTGGGTGTGTTTAAAGTGCATTAGAAAGTTTAGGGGTGAAAGTGTAAAAGGGTGGGAGTATAAAACACATCTTGTTCTTGCATTTTTGAAAGAAAAACAGCCATCTCTCCCTCTCTCTGCCCGACAGCCCTCTCTCTCTCTCCTTTCCTCCATTTTCGTGCTCAAATCACCCACAAATCCACAAAACCTCAAGTCTCCTTCATAAACCCCACCTAAAATCACCTCCTCTACGCGTTTTGAAGCTTGGGTTGCATTGATTTCGCACCGAAAGCACACATTTCGGGTTGGAGCAATTGGAGGCTAGGGTTTTCATCTATCCACTCATTTCAAGCAAAATCCTTGAGGTAGGAAGACAAATTTCACTCCCTCTAGTTGTATTTATGTGATATATAGCATATACTTTGTTCTTGCTCTCAAATTCCATCTCATTCTTGAATTCCTTTCATGGTTGGTTTGTTTGAGCTAAATTTTGTGAACTATGAGTTGGGTAATTGTTTGTTGCAATTGATGGTTGTTTGGTACTCCCTTGAAGCCCATTAATCATTCTACATGTCCAATTTTTGGCCTAGCACTTCACATTTGCATTTGGGTTGAAATTCCACACCAAAAATGGTGAAAATCTGTCATTTTTCTGGACAGTGATGCTGCTGCCCCTGTTTTCCAGAGACATTCCCCTGTTTCGGGGTGGTTTTAGGCCACCCTTTGATGCTCGTTTGGTCCCCGATCATCTATATCTTCGTGTTTTTGACTCAAACCATCATTTTGAACACCGAATCCACTTCGAATTCATAAAATTAACCCTTGGACACGTGAATTAACAAATTTTATATTTGACGTATCGGACACGCGCCGGTTGATACATTTTGGCGAAAATGGTGAACATTTGGAACAAAAGAGATTTTTGGGAACTTTTGGGAAACAAATGGTTTTGAATTTGATATTATTGAATAAAATGAACTCTAGGGATCACCCGTTCGGTGTCCCTAGCCATGGGTGCACGGAGCCCGCGAAATCCGGCAGGGGTGTACGGAGCCCATGAAATCCGGCAGGGGTGCACGGAGCCCATGAAATCCGGCAGAGGGATACTTCCCTATTAAAATGGATGAACATTTTCTTATGAAATATCGGTTTTTTGATGAATTTGGCGTATTTGGCAAAAATTTGGCTTTGATATGTGACAAAGAAGATTTTGGTGACTATTGGGATCGTGGTTGGATACTTGAAATTGTTTAGGAACATTTTGACACGTTTTGGACACTTAGATACATCTTTGGTTATTTCGTGGTCGATTGATAGCTTCCCGTTCATTGTTAACCTTGTACGTTGGTTGTGTTCATGCCCATACTCATTCATTATGCATGTATCATGTTTATACACCTAGCGTTTGTAGAATAGTTTTCCTACTGGGCTAGTGAGCTCAACCTATCAATTTTCAGGTTCACGACATGGAGCATGAAGTTGGATGCATATGGATTGACATTTGCTTGGAGCTCACACTTGCATGAAGTTATTTTCCCATCTTGTATTATATTTTTGGAAAGATGGTATTGTAACTTCTATAGTTAATCTTTTTGACTATTGGCGATGTAATAACTTTTAAAAATGTTGTACTTATGTATTCGGGCTATGGTCGCTAGTAGTTGGAACTTGTTATCCATAATTGGTGAGACTTTATCTTGTTGACTTTGACTATTCTAATGGAAAGTATGAGACTTTGACTGTTCCACGTGGATTTTATTTATTTTTATGTTATGAAATTGAGGGCGTGACATTGACGGTGGTAGAATTTGATGGGAGAGAGAGAATTCCATAACTAGGAAGCAGATGTGTAGACTCCGGTAAGAAAACCAAGGGTAGGTTTATTGTGGTTTGTCGACTTGGCTTGTGAGTCGAGTGTGGACTTTGACTTGGACCGTGAACTCGTTGACTGTCCATGTGGAATTATTTTATGTATTATCTTTTAAATTTTAAGGGCGTGACATCCACACTCACACGCTTAGTTATAAGTCACAACCTAGGTACCTCCGAGAGGATTCTTTTGAAGAAAGAACTCAACCTAGGTACCTCCAATGCTATAGCTATCAATAATTCCTTCTATGTAACTACTAGTGAGAGGCCCCGCGGGCAAGGCTCACAGATATGGCACTTGCTGAGAAAAATGAACAGGGTAGTTGAAACATAAAGTTTGTTGGAGTAAAACAACATCGTAATTGAAGAAGTAGAAATTATTATGAATTCTTTCAAGTTCCCCATTGAACTCTTTGTCTCGTAGCTTCCATCCACGAATAACCACAAATATAAGAATTTCTTTACACCCATGAAAATAGTCATTGAGAGTTTCTAAAAGGAGAGGATATATAATTTGGTAAAACAATTAGATTGCACTTCCTGGTAAAAGGTTCAAAATGATCATGTGAGTATTGCCAGTATAGAGGGTTTTTAAGTAGAGTTTAAAAAATAAAGACCATCTACCAACAAACAACAAAAATTCGGGTTTAGTAAATCAGATGATCATAGGATTCTCTCTATCCCCATTCTTGTTCAGGCCACACTTGTTTACATTTTAAAATTCCATTCATTAGATATTCTTTTGGTCAAATGGATTACTTAAGGACGCAATAACAAATAATATATAGATGTTAAAGCTATGCACAAGACTCTTGTGGATTAAGAATAAATTTTATGGTGCCAACGGACACCATAGATTTACTCACCTTACTCACCTAGAATTGTGACTACACACATGCCACAAGGTGAGAAGGTGTATTTTAAATTTCTAGTGGAATTTGCTCATGGGAGTCCATCGAACTAGATGAAAATTGTATGAAGGTAAAATGGGGATGGGCGTGAGGGGATCGGGTCCTTTTATCTATCATTAGAGACCAATGTATTTTAGTGAATGACAATTTTCTAAATTGACTCAAAATTTATGATTTTTATGAACAATTCATTTCAATGGAGGTTGGTTAAGATTAATTAAAAAAATGTGTGAATCTTTTTTATTTACTCCGCAAGACACAATTTTTGAAGTCGTCACACTACATAAATCTCAAACATATATGAGAGAACAAATTGAGACTACATGCTTGGGTTATTGCTTCACTATGAATTTTAATTGTAATGGCTTACAAATTTCACAAATTTGTGTTGCTTTGTGTGTGTGTGTGTGTGTATTTATACAAGTATAATTTGAATATTTGCCCTAAGACATTGGGCTAATCTTGCATACGTCCGATATATATATATATAGGGAGAGAGAGAGAGAGAGAGAGAGAAAGAGAGAGAAGAGAGAGAGTCCCCTTCCTATCCAAACCACTAAATCCGGACCTACCGTCCGGACTTCACTTTCCGGACCAAATTTCGACGATCCGAACCGTTAGATGTGTTTAAAAGGTGTTTTCAAGGTCCAACATATAGCGTTTTTATGAAGAACTGCTCCGATCAAGCCCTTCCGGGTATTTTTTTTTTCCAAATCTTCGCGTTGGACCTTGAAAACACCTTTTAAACACATCTAACGGTTCGGATTTTCAAAAAAAAATTGGGAAGGTGGAGGTCCAGATTTTTTTAAAATCCGGGAGCTTGGATTGGAAGCTTGGTGTGTGTGTATATATATATATATATATATATATATATATATATATATATATATATATATATATATATATTTTGTATATATATTTTGTGGGTACTAAGCCTTCTTGAATGCAATTCATATCTGCTCCAGTATCGACTAGGGCTACAGTTTCTATTTCCATGTCCTGAATTTTAAGGTTGATGTATGTATTCCATCGTTGAATAGAAATTATTGCTGGGTCAGTTTGAAGATTTCGGATTTTAGTTTGACAATGTATATTTTTAGAACATGTTATATATATATATATATATATATATATATATATATATATATATATAAAGTGATTTTCTTATCCGGACCTCCCGGATATAAGAAAAAATTGTTTTTTTTCATGTTGCAAATTGTTTTGGTAAAATCCGAGCCGTCCAATGTGTTCAGAAGGTGTTTTCAAGTGTCCACGCGGGAAATCCTCAAAAAAAAAATACCGGGAAGTGCTTGATCCAATCATTTTTTCGCAAAAATTGTATTTTTACAGTTTTGCGAAAAATGCTTGGATCAAGCCATTCCCGGTATTTTTTTTTTTTTGAAGATTACCCGCGTAGACCCTTGAAAACACCTTCTGAACACATTGGACGGCTCGGATCGTCAAAAAAAAGCTTGGATCATGGAGTCCCGGATCCCGGAGGAGAAAGGGACTCTATATATATATATATATATATATATATATATATATATATATATATATATATATATATATATATATATATATATTTTTATATGTATATATATATTTATTTATTATTATTTTTTTTCGTCCACTCTTTCTTGGCATATACAGTAATTTTCTTTGCACATTGGAACATTTTCCTGTTTTATACCACTATATACAAAAATATAAATTTCTAGACTTGATAATAAATCATAACATACAAACTTAGATAAGAAAATTAAATATAATAGACATGATACGGCACAACACATTTTGGAAATCCATTATCATTTCAAACAACCTATATACAGAGTAAATATGAAAGTGATATCATTCATTTTTTCAATATCCAACCGCATTTGAATTATGCTAATCATCAAGCAATGGGCCTTTTCCTACAATGCCAACAAAAATAACTAAAAAATGAAAAAATTAAAATGAAAAAAGTAGAAATTTTGGGACATCCTTTAACTAATAAATAGAGTAGTTGTATAGGGTTATTCTCGGGGAAAAACAATATATGGGTACCTCATCACCAAATGTACACTACCTGAGGGACTCATTTTGAGACCTTACACTAACAATTGGAGCCATTCAATTTAGTTAAATAATACTTTCTGGGCCAATGCAAAAAATTCAACACATTTCAGATATCAGTAAAGGGTTAATCAATCATTCAGTTATTCCTCGGCAAATTTAGGGATAAAAATGAATCACGCTATATCCGAATGAGTTGATTTTTTAAGATAATTTTAGAAACATGTTTAAAATAAAGTGGAAGACTCCAATCATTTGCAAGGGACCCCAAAACAGGCCCAACACAAGGTGGTGTATATTTAGCATATGCCAAATGGTGTACCCATATTTTTTTTTTAAAGAAACAAAGGTGGTACTATAAAGTTATTGAACTTATGTTAAGGTTTAAAAAGTGTGTCAAAATGTGTGGAAAATATATAAAAGTAGGTATAAGTGTATTGCAAAGTGTCAAAAGGTACATTGAAGTATGTGTTTTTTTATATTTTTTTATGTACTTATTGTCAGCCTAGTGAACTCAAATTAACAAAATCCAAGAAACATTACTGGGAGGGATTTTGGGTTAAGTGCTCATCATTAAAGTAGGACTGACAATGTAATTGGCCGATTTCAAATTGTCTTCCTCTTTCACAGTAGTAACAATTAAAGCTACTATTGAGTGCAAAGGAGAAGGGCAAAACCGAGAATTGGCCTAGGACGAAAGTCGAAACTTTGGTAGGGTGATTCTATTAACAACCATTGATTGGCTAAATTCAGTCCACTAAAATTTAACCAATTTTGGACAAAAATAGCCTTGTGTATAAAGACTATTTTATCCCTTAATTTAAGTGGGATGAATTTAGTACAAACAATCACGCACTACCATACAACCCAAATCCAAAAAACTCATCTTATCTTCTTCTTCTTCCTTCCCAACATTATCATCATTAGGAAAAGAAAAAAAAATACGTTAACTACTTAACTCCAACGACCATTATCATCTTCTGTTCTTCTACACTTCCCACCTCAAACCCTAAAATACATTCACTACCCTCTCCATTCCTCACCTCTCCCTCAATGGAGAACCCAATGGAACAATCAATGGAAGGTTCTTCCCCTTCCATTGACCCACTACTCTCGTATTTTAAAATGGAAGAACACCAATGAGGCTCGAATTTTTTATTTCAAACGGCATGGAGGTTGAGGAAATGATGCTTTGGGAGGCAAAAGCACCACAAGAGATAAGACCCAGATTTAAATTTTTCCTTTTTGGTCGTCCGTTATTCAGATTCCCAGTATTGAATTTTAATAATGCGTTCGGATTTTAAAGTTTGAAAGATGTACCGTAATTTGGATTTTAAAACATGAATGATATTGTTTGAAACTAATAGATTTAATTTCCGCCGTATGCTTCATTTTTTCTTAATCCAAATTTGTTTTAAATATTCATAAATTAAAATGTGAATTAAACCAATTACTTCAAGTTAAAAATCCGAATATGGGCAAACATGGGATGTGTAAATTTACATCATTTATGTCCGAAACGTAGCATAGAGTTCAACTTTTACAATTTGAATTTGTCGCATGTGTTCAATTGTTAAAACTTGAATTGTTAATGTTGGTAGGTGTTTCCTATTGATGATGCCTTAAAAGAGTGGACAAAAATACTGGTGAACAACACGGTTATGTCATTGTCCTCGAAGCAGGATCCTTGTTGGTGGAGATGTCAACAACTCTTGCTAAACCTAGACAAATCCTAAGTTCCATTAAACATGAAGATCCTAGCAATGCACCACAATCAAAACTGTCTACAATGTACGGGCGAAGCAAAGGATATTTATACGTGTTGGTTTTGTAGATCATCACGTAGGCTCCAATATTTCATATTTTAATTCATGAATTATGTGTTTCATTTCAAATTTTAAGTTTTGAATTATTGGTTATGATTCAATTCTTAATTTGAACACTATAGTGTAATTCATATTCTGAAAATTGAAATCGTTGTAAGGTAACTTGGTACTCTTTTCTTTTTCATTTGAGACGCAACCCCCAACCATGCCATACATGACATGGTAATTAGACGTATAAATATTCAAAATTACAACTTGTTACAATATTCATTGGCATTACAAGAAGTTCACATTCTTTTGATAGTTACAAATTAGATAAACTTGTAAATAAAAAAAGGAGTTCATAGTTCCCACTTGTCCTTGACTTAGTGGTTGAGCCTACGATAATTGCCGATATCGTAAGTATTTCATAATTTCTGACATCGTAAATATTTCAAAATTTCGGTAAGTAGGGTTTTGATTTTTCCACGTATATATCTTGGGTTGGGGAATGATCATAACGGCCGCCAACCTTAAGAATTTCTGAAACCTTTCTTATCCTTCAAATATTCTACTTTGAATGGGTTTGTGGATCAGTCAAAACCGTGGCAAACACCTACCAAAATTATAAAAATCATCATATCGACATCTAAGACTTCCACATTCCAAAGGATAGAAATATTAACAGTCACATTATCCGTTGTAAAATGCTACGTATAATCATATAGAGTAGGAGATGCGTCTATGTGGCTGTCATGCATTGAAGCGTCACACTGAACAAAACAAAAAAACAGATGAAAAAAATAATTGGCAAACATTTTGGTAAGGAAAACATGAATTGTTACCTAAACATCATGTTTTAACAATTGAACACATGTCACAAATCAAATGCTAAAAGATGGACTGTTTACTACTATTCGGATATAAACAATTGATTTAAATCTACAAATCCTACATTTGCCTGTGTTCAGATTTTACAAGCTGAAGTGTTTGAATTCATATTCTAATTTCGTGAATACATAAACAAAATTCGGTTTCAAAACAATGAAACATATATATGGCGGGAATTTAGACCTAATGGTTTCAAAAATATCATTCATGTCTTACAATTTGAAGTAAGGTATATCTTTTAATCATTAAATGTTGAAAACATTGAGCAAACATTGAGCAAATTCATGCAAACGACGAAAAATGCAGAAGTGAAATCTGGGTCTTACCTCTTAGGTTGTTTTTGCCTCCTAAACCACCATTTTCTTTCCATTATCTTCCTTGTCGACCTCCATGCTGTTTGTAATCGAAAAATGGAGCCCCATTGCCATTTTTTGCATTTCAAAATTTGAGAATAGTGGGTCAATGGCAGGGGAAGAACCTACCATAGATGGCTCCATTGGGTTCTCCATTGAAGGAGAGGAGAGGAACAAGGAGGGGAGTGAATGTATTTTAGGGTTTGAGGTGGGAAGTATAGAAGAAAAGAAGAACAGAAGGTGATAATGGTGGCTGGAGTTAACTTCTTTTTTTTTTTTTTCCTGATGATGATAATGTTACAAATTCAAATTTTAAAAGTTGAACTCTTTACTACGTTTCGGACATCAATAATTGATGTAAATCTACCCATCCTATGTTTGCCCATATTCTGATTTTTAAACTTGGTAATTGGTTTAGTTCACATTTTAATTTATGAATATTTAAAACAAATTTGGATTAAAAAAATGAAGCCTATGGCGGAAATTAAATCTATTTGTTTCAAACAATATCATTCATGTTTTAAAATCCAAATTATGGTACATTTTTCAAACTTTAAAATTTGAACACATTGTTGAAATTCAATACTGGGTATCCGAATAACGGACGACCAAAAGCGAAAAATTAAAATGTGGGTCTTATCTCTTGTGGTGCTTTTGCCTCCCAAAGCATCATTTCCTTCCCATAAATTTCCATGTCAACATCCAGGCTGTTTGAAATCGAAAATTCCAGCCTCATTGGTGTACTTCCATTTCGAAATATGAGAGTAGTGGGTCAATGGAAGGGGAAGAACCTTCCATTGATTGTTCCATTAGGTTCTCCATTGAGGGAAAGGTGAGGAATGGAGAGGGGAATGAATGTATTTTCGGGTTTGAGGTGGGAAGTGTACAAGAACAAAAGAACAGGAGATGATAATGGTGGCTGGATTTAACAGTTTTTTTTTTTCCTGATGATGATAATGTTGGGAGGAGGAGGGGTAAATTAGGAATAATTTAGATGTTATGAAGGAGAGGGATAGAGTGGAAAAATTCGGGAAATTCTTTGGATGTATTTATCCAAAAATGGGTTAGAATTACAAATTCGTTTTTAAGTTTTTAGTGGGTTGAATTAAGCTAATCCATGGTTCTCTAATGAAACTTTGTTACCTCTAACTCACGCTTTATATATAGTAAGGAAAAAAATGGGAGTGTGATGCAGAATGGAAAATTAACAATACTTAAAATAGTTTTTTAAAGTTTTCCTTATTTCAATTTTAGTATTTTGTTAGGAGATTACTAGTATGGAGTTATTTAGTTTCTTAATTTTAGGTTGATCCAGTTTCCTATTTTATGTTTTCTTGTTTTACAAGAATTAGGGTTGCTAGCTAGTATTTTATTTCCTTTTTAATTTTAGGGTTGCTGCTAGTATAAATAATTGATGTAAGCCTTAGGGCAAGGGAGTTGTTTATTGATTAATGAAAATTTGATAGTTTTCTCAATATTGTTTGTTCAAGGAGAAGTGCCTCTAGTTCAGACAAAATTCATGATTGTCCTTGTTACGCATTCTTATTTCAATGTGGAGTCGCACCAAGCAACAAATCTTCATCGGAAAGTGTAATATATGGTTCCAATGCAAGCAAGACAAGTTGACGAACCAAGATTGACTGGAGTGTGTTTTGATGCAAGAGGCAATTCAGGTTCTGAATTTTCAGTCTCTTCAACGTCAACGCTCACAATCTTGCAAGAAAGTGTATGAAGACTGGAGTTGCGAATCGACTCTGGAAAGAAGTCTCATAAAATGAAAGGAGTGCGAGGTTTTTGGACAAACACGTCTTCCAGCAAATTGAAAGTTGTTTCCTTCACTTTCCTCTTTCTTTGTTGCCTTCTCGTTTTGATTTTCTTGGAACTTGGCTTGGGTTCTTTAGCTTTAGGATGCTTTGCACTTATTGCACTCTTCTTTTTGCGAGTGACCAAAGTCCATCTTTCATCATCCCCTTCAACCACCTCTTCCTTGTTGCAGCTATTACCTCCATGCTGCTGAGTAGAGTGACATAGCACTACTTCATTTGGATCAAACGACCCAAATTGAATTTTCATAGTTTGTAGTGTTTCAAGTTGTTGAGTCTCGTCTTGTAGAGTAGCCACGGTTTGATTTGCAGCCACAGTTTCCTCTTCCAAGATTATCTTTCCTTGGCTTGCTAGCTCGACTATCTTTTCCTTTAGAACGAAGCAGCGCAAGGTTGGGTGACTAACCAAGCGGTGGAACTTGCAGTAGTTTGGATCATTGACTTTATTAGCTTCCTCTGGTCGCTTCATTTTTGGAAGCTGAACGAGTTTTAAGTCCAACAATTGATCAAACATTGAAGGAACTTCTGAATTGGAAAAGAGATACACCTTTTCTTGCATCTCCTTCAATGTAAACCTTTTTCTCTCCTTCACTTGGGGAAGAGCAAACTTCTCTACTTGCTTTCCCTTGGGCTTCGTAGAGATTTTGACTGATTCAACATTTGCAGCCATGGACTCTTTCTGATCTCCTTTGACTGAAAATTTTCTCCCTTTGGAAGCATTTGGCTTGTTCCCTATGTTGCGGGAATCTTGCACCTTGCGATACTCTTGCGTAGCTAGACCTTGCATTTCGTTGGCTGCAATGATGAGCTCCATTTCATGAGCTCGGGAGGCTAACTCTTCAAAGCTCTTTGGCTGGATTCCTTGTAGAATGTATTGTAGATCCCACTGCATGCCTTTGATGCACATCTGATTCCAGAGGATTCAGATAGTCTATCCTTGCAGTTCAAACTCAGGTGCCGCCATCTGTTGATGTAATCGACAACAGGTTCATCCTTCCACTGGCAAGCATTGGTAAGCTCAACCATGCTGACAGTACGACGAGTGTTGTAGAATCAGTTGAGAAACGCTTGTTCTAGCTACTCCCAAGTATCAAGCGTGCCAGGTTCGAGGTCTCAATACCAATCGAAGGCATTGCCTTTGAGTGTTCGAACGAACTGCTTAACTAGAAGGTCTCCATCGGTTCCAGAGTTGTTGCATGTTTCAACATATTGGGCAATGTGCTATTTCGAATTGCCCTTACCATCAAATTGCTGAAACTTTGGTGGTTGATAACCAGCGGGCATCTTGATAAATCAATCCTTCGAGTGTAAGGCTTAACATAAGTTGAGGAAGATTTTGGTACCTCCATGTACTTGTCCTTGATAGTGCCTAGAATGAAGTCTTTTAGTTGATCCATTAGAATCATACCATCAGAAGAAAACGCAAAATCTTTTTGTTCCTTTGGCTTTTTGCCGGAAGAATCAGCTTCGCTCATGCTTTCTATTTGGTTCTTGAGAGATTGAATTTCAGGATCTTTTTCTTCTACAGACTTTGTTAATCCTTCAACCAATTTGGTCAAGGCAACAACTTGTTCCTCCAAAGTGATCGCGCCTGTCGCCATAACATCCATGGCTGAAGGGCTGCTAGGCCTAGTTAAAGCACTGAGCCTTGACTGTGGAGTGCCTTGAGTAGAGGTAGAATCAGAACCACTTGGATAGTCCTCTTCTTGGTGGACTTTTGATTTCTGTGACATTGAAGGATGCGACGGAGGCTTCTTAGCATTAGTAACGATGTCCTTCTTTTTCTTAAATGCAAGAGTGCCATCTTTTTCTTCCAATGTAGGTGGAAGAGTTGACGATGCTTTCGGTAGATTAGCACCAAAAGCTAGATTTGATTTGGGGAGAAGCGAGGCTTGAGCAGATGCTTGTGCCGCAGCCTTTGACATGCTTCGAGTTGTTGGACAAACGCTATGAGATCCAAAGATGGTTTTTGTCGTGGTTGAGGGTTTGGAGCCTGCAACCTTTGGGGTCTTTGAACTATCGTTCTTAGGAGCCATGGAAGAGTGTTTCTTTGGGGCATTTGGGGATTTTCCAGTGGAACGGTTGAGGTATGCTACCCACCCCGTCTCCTTTGTCATGGAGTTATTACTCTTCTCTGTCCTGTAAACGCGCCCCCAACCAACCTCAACCTTACAAAGCCAGACCAAAAGTCAGCACAGGAGACCACCACCATCTCTTCAGATACCCCATTACGCAATTGAAAATTTTGACCATTCTTTGCAAGATCTGTAGGAATCAACATAGATAAGGAAACAAATTCACCCTGTAAGAAAAGGAAATCCCCGATCTTGGGATGGCGCCATTTTTCAGTTTGCTTTTTGCCCCTGCTTTGTGGTCCTATTTTGTGCTGTTGTTTTTGTTATGGATCGACCAAACAAACACACCCACCCACACACACAAATAAACCAAAAACAAAGAACATAAATGATTTTACGTGGTTCCCCAAAATCAAGTATGTCCACAGGAGAGAGAACACTTTTCACTCTACTGGATGAGTTACAATGAGATAAAAAATACCCAACCCAAGCCCACGCTCACTTGTATTTTTTTCTCTCTCACACACTCTCCAATATTCTCACACAATTTTTCTCTCGACACACTACACTTGTTTTCTTCCTTTTCTCTCTCTTTTCTTACACAACACCAGCAGACAAGCACACTTTAAATACAATGCATGGCTAATACAAGAGACGTTTCAAATGCTGTGAGATCCAACTGGGGGCAGCAAGCAACAAATGGCCTTTGGACGTGCATCACCTTTGATGACCCCTTTGGAATTACACCCACTTAACAACCTGACCCAATTAATATCCAACCAACCATTAAGTGCTTTTCAAAAGACATTTAACTTGGGGAAAATCCCAACAAACACCCCCTCGCTCGGGCGCCTAGCACCCCCTCGCCCAGGTGCCTATCCGAAAACATCGGAGACCAAATCTGGTGTGAAAGTGACCCTTTTTCTTGCGCTCAATTTTTCTTCATCAACTTTTTCAAACACCACTTCATGCACTTCCTTTTGACGTTGCTCGCCACACATAGAGATTCATTTTCATGAGCCTTTGCACGCCACACTCGTGTAACCCGACGCCCAAAATTTTGGCTTGCTCAGTGTCCAAAAATTTTATGCCTCACGTCAACGCGACCTTAGAGCTTGTACAAATTTCCCACTAACTTTCCTTGCAACACCACTTTCTCATTCTTGAACACCTCAAGAACTCCATCGTTTGATGCAAAGCTACAACCATTGGAATGTAACATCCCCAAAGAAATTAAATTTTCCTTAATCCCGGCAAATGTAGGACTCCGGTCAATCTCACAAATCTACCATCGGCCATCCGGAATTGTACCATACCCATGCCAATAACCTTATTTACCATGTTGTTCGCCATCCTCACATTACTTTTATCACAAGTCTCATACGAGTAAAAATAATTTCTATTTGAACACGTATGGAAAGAACAACCGGAATCCATGACCCAACCAAAATGATCCATACCTTCGGAATTCACCGAAAGCAAATCACCGTCATCTTTGACAAGACTCTCAACCACCTCCGCTTCAGAATTTTCCTTCCCTTTCTCCTTCTCTATCTTTGCTTTGAGTTTTGGGAAAAACTTCATTATGTGTCTGTAGACACCCCGATTTTGAACCCGGGATGTGCTCGAGCATTCCCGATGATGAACTAGACCAATCATGACTACCCGAAACTTGTGAAAATGGCTTGAACTTGATTAAAATCAACCAAACATTGCCCAAACAATCAAAACAACCCGAATCAACCCAAGCATCATCAAACCAAGCAAAACCATCAACCTGCCACCAGTAACCTTGAGCGCTCAAGCCCTGGACCTTGAGCGCTCAAGCCCAAAAATCCCACCTTGAGCGCTCAATCCCGTAGCTTTGAGCGCTCAACTCTGATCCCAGTCAGGAATCTGCAGAGTATCTCATCATGAGATTTCATGCAGGGAGGAGCGTCTAACCACCTGTATACGTCTTGTACATGTATAATACATCCTACATTGCCCTAATCTACTCCTAAAGCTACTCCTAACCCATTTCAAATACAAAACCCACTCTCTTTCTCTCTCCTCTCTTCCCTCCCACTCACTCCCTATAAAAACCAGCCATTGCCCACTGGTTTGGGGGGACCAGCTCTCATACTCCAGCTCTCTCAATTCCTCCAGAAACCATCCCTTCTCTCTCTCTCTACAAAACCATCAAAACCATCAACAAAACCACCTAAATAGTTGAGAGTTCTGTCTTTAACTGATCATCCATTGATCAATCAGTTGTGTATATTGCTTCACCCATCCAGAATACTAACCAAACATCCATAATCGTCCCCCACCAAGCCCAAAATCAAAGTTCAAGCTTTCAATCAAGTTAAAAAGGTAGTTAATATGTGAAATATCACATTCCGGTCCTTCTAAGGGAGACCAGTAGGTTCAAGCAAGTTCTTTATACTTGCATTGGGCTTACAAGGTCCAAAATACATAATCAAAACACTTTCAAAATCTGCAGTTTCAGCAGGGGTTGAGCGCTCAAGCCTAGTCTTTGAGCGCTCAAACCCAGCTCTAGGTCAGTCACTGTTTTGCTAATTTTCGCACTCTTCACTGGTTTTGATCGTCATTAAATGGTTAAATATGTTCATATCATTCTCAAAATAGTTTATCTCCATCTCCAAAGCACATGCATGAGTGTTAATCTACCATTTCATGATGATCAAACATCAAAACCTTTGAAAACCTTATATTTGAGTACAAAACAGTGACTGTCCAACTTCATAAATCTTTATTTTATGTATTTATGATCCTGAGGAAGTATCAAAGGCTTGCTTGAAGGTCAAAAACCAGAAAACCATAGTATGGATTGAGCGCTCAAAGTCATGCCTTTGAGCGCTCAAGCTGTTCTAAGGCCATTTGCTGATTGCTGGTTGTTTCGATGATGGATCATGTTTAAACTTCTTTCTGGTGTGTGTGAGTTGTTGTACTCGTGTTTATGATCTGATTCTCTCCTTCATGCTTAATTTCTTGCGCTTTTCTTTCATATTCACGGCTTCAATCTTCTTTTTCTTGTCCCTTGTAAGATCAAACATCTAATTCCCAGCTCATATTCTTCTGAAAAATGTTTTATTAATGTTTGATCTTGTAAAGAATGAGAAAAGAAGCTGTAAAAAGGGTCAAACTCACAGAAATCAGAAACTGGTTTGAGTGCTCAATCCATGAGCCTTGAGCGCTCAAACTGGGTTGAGCGCTCAAGCCATCATCCTTGAGCGCTCAATCCCTATTTTGGGATCCAGGTTTTAAATCAGTCTCTTATGTTCTATGTTCATAATCTCTTGCAATTGCTGTACAGTTTCTGTGATTTCTTATTCTTGAAAATGTTCGTAGTAATTTCCTTTATTGTTATCATCATCACTCATGTAGATCACGTGCACGAGCATCCACCGTAGAATCGTATCTTTTGTATATATTGTCGTTATGTGATTCCCATCCCCGATTCCCCATTTACGTGGATAAATTGAATTTCAAATGTTTTCAAAATCCCACAAAATGTCAAGTAGAGACCGGTTCACGGACCGGGCGAGAGGGGTGCCGTAAAAACCTTGCCCTCTCGTAACCAAACCCCCGAATCCAAGAAATCTTTGGTTTCACCGAGATCAGTAAAAATCTTTTCCAACGGGCAAACGAGTCATATTTTTAATCGGTTTCTCGGGTTCGGACCTCAAATCCAGGTGGCGACTCTAAAAATCAATCATTTTCGCAAATAAATCGTTTTTTCCGCGGACCGTCAACAGTGTCCCTCTTTTTCACAAAAATAATATTTTCTATTGTCAACCCATCGAGACTCACCACCTCACAAGTGTGAACGCCCCCTTGATTGTGAACGAGACCTCCAATTCGATCCACCTTGCCTCTCGATTTTCCTACCCCGGTCTTGACTACCATTGGATGCAACCCCAATGCGCTCCTCCGAAAACCTTTCACTTTCCTTCCTCCACATTGACTCGTGGGATAGGAGAGTTGCAATAACCTCATCAAGCTTGAGAGTGTCCTTTCCATACATCAAAGTAGTCCGAAGATGCTCATAAGACGCCGGTAGGGAGACTAACAAGAGAATAACTTTATCCTCTTCCTCAATCTTTGCAACAATTGCTTCTAACTTCGCAATTAACTGATTGAATTAATCCAAGTGCTCATTAAAATTCCTCCTTTGGACATGTTTAACCCATACAATTGTTTCTTTAACGACAACCAATTCGTTGAAGACTTGGACTTGTATCTACTCTCCAACTTTGCCCAAAGTTCCGCCGAATCCGTTTCATTTGATGACTTCCTGAAGCGTGCTATTTCCGAAATACAATTGGGTCGTCCTATTTGCAAGCTCTCTCATCTCCTCCCATTTAGCATCTGTCACATCTTCCATCTTTTCCAATTTTTTCTTGAGTGTCTTCGTCAAACCTTCTCTCGTCAACATGTTCTTCACCCTTTGTTGCCAAAGAGTGAAATCGTTGTGGCCGTTGAAAAGCTTGATAGCAAACCCGGTGCTTTTTCCCGCATACCGTAGCTTTGATACCACTGTTATGGAAAGACCAAACAAACACACCCACGCGCACAAATAAACCGAAAACAAAGAACACAAACGATTTTATGTGGTTCCACAAAATCGGGTACGTCCACGGGAGAGAGAACACTTTTTACTATATTGGATGAGTTACAATGAGAGAAAAAAATACCCAACCCAAGCCCACACTCACTTGTATTTTTTCTCTCACACACTCACCAATATTCTCACACAATTTTTCTCTCAACACACTACACTTGTTTTCTTACTTTTCTCTCTCCTTTCTTACACAGCAAGCAACAAATGGCCTTGGGACATGCATCACCTTTGACGACCCCCTTTGGAAATACACCCACTTAACAACCTGACCCAATTAATATCCAACCAACCATTAAATGTTTTTCAAAAGACATTTAACTTGGGAAAAATCCCAACAGCTTTGGTCTTTTAATCATTCACTTACTTTAGTTAAATCCTGGTGACTCACTATGGTATATTCGTAGTCTTTGGTGGTCATTTGTGGTCTTCTTTGTCTTCTGCCCCTTCGTGTTGAACTTGAATTTCTGTAAAGGGGAAAGTTATGATTAAAAAACCGGAAAATGGTTTGGGCTAAGGGCAGAAAACCAAATCCAAATAATATAGCCAAAATCATCAAGAACTCAATGCATGTCTTTGTCATTATCAAATGCATATTTCCCTCACAATCAATCTCTTTCCACCTTGTTATATTATCATACGTAGCAAAGCGTGGACTCTCCTTTCATCATCATCAAACAAATAATTTCTTTGATGCCGGACTGGATTGCTCCAATCTTGCTCTCATTGACTTCAATTGTAGAATGTCACTTGTTGCTGCATGATTTTTCTTGCGTTTCTTGTCATATGTTTGGACAGACGGAAAACTGGAGGAAAAGAGTAGTCTGATGAATTGGTGGAGGGAAGAATGCGATGAATGGAAAGCATGGACATTGTTTGGGGTAGGAGGAGTATTAAACAGAGGACACCCGATACAAAAAGATATAGTTAAAATCATCTATCAAATGCAAGAATCCCTCATTATCCCTAATTAAAACAAACTAGGTTTTCCTTCCTCAGTTATTGTCATACAATAACATCAACTGCAGCAATGTGTGGATATTTCTTCCGTTATCATCAATCAAATAATTCGATGGATTACTCTCATTTTCCTCTTTAAGGCTTGGTTTGGTTTGGTTTGGAAATGCTAATTTATGTTTTCCACTATATGTAATCTTGCGTTTATAACTCTTTAATTATAGAGATGGAGGTGTGAAGCTGAATCTTGGCCTTGTTGTGAATCAAAGGCAAAGACTAAAAGAATTGTTACGCAGGAATCAAGTGCTATAGTTTGTGGAGTTGATGCTGAAATCTCCATGATTTAGTGAATGAGAAGGGATCGACTTCTTTAAGCTCAAAGAACAAGAAATTACTAGTAATTACCTGGCATGTGTAGAGCACTGAATGGTATGTAGTTGAGAGCGTTTGGAACGAAACCTCGGCTACCCTTTTACGAAAATAGAAAGGCCATGGTCCCATTCTCTGTTACCCTTCAGCAATATCCATATGATTAATTTAGAGTCGATGTAAGAAAACAACATATTGCTCATTCTCATGGGATAAAGAAAACTATAATGAGTAAATATTTCTAGGCACCAAATGTTTACTTGTGAAATAATCCAAGTTACAGAGCAGGAACAAGAAAGAAAATACAAGACAAAGAAACCATGGGAGAACCTACCTTGCTTGGGGAGGCTCCACTCGGAGTAGATTATAGCCAATATTCTAACTCTCCCTGAAGTAATCTTGACTCTTAGCTAAGCACTCAAGCTTGCACTATCTCATCTACTGGACCAACGTTACAATCATCCGGAGCTGAGGTTGAACCAGAGCCCAACATAGAACTTGAGCTGATGCCACTGTTTCTGAAGTACTTCTGCAGCTGCTCCTGAATATATGTGGCATTCTTGTCCATCCACACACCACTCTCATCACACGGGAAGTCTTTAAGTTTTGGGCATTCTTTTTGGTGCAAGTAAATTAATTGGGGAAATAATCTCCTCAATTCGCCCCAATCTATCGCTAAATCACTCAGGTACTTCAAACGTATCATCTTCACTTTCCACTGCCCCCCTTCACGGTACCGTAACTGGCTTAGATCACGTAATTTCCCCCCTCTAATGTAGAGTTTCTGTAGTTTACATAGTTCTGCACTCCTTAGCCAATGTGGTAGAGTCGTCCAAGGGCAACCCCGAAGGTCTAGTTTCTCGAGTAAGAAAAAAGGTGTCCCAGAGCCTTGAAATTGATCTTGAATTTCAATGTTGCTTTGACCTTGTAAAGAGCATACTCCCCATGATATTGTCAACTTTTTTAGGTATTTGAACCTTTGTAAATTAGAAACGTCAGGTTCTCTTGGAAACTGTTTCACACTCGTGTAGATGTTAAGTTTTGTCAACGTGAACTGTTCAAATCCAGTTGACAAATCATAGAGGGTACACAATCCTGTGTTGTCATTGAAATCTCCAATGAAGAATCCCTTGAGTACTTCAAGATGTGGTAGTTGATCAAGACTCTTGGGCATGTGTTCTAGAAAGTAACACTCGGACATGTCCAAGTGTTCCAAACGCTCGAGCAAACTGATTGTGTCAGGAATTGCCTCAAGATTATGACAAGCTCGGAGATCTAAGATTTCCAAATTTTTGAGCTCTGAAATGGATCTGGGAAGCTCCGTAATCATAGATATCCCTCGAAGGCTAAGAAAAGTTAAGTTATACAGCATCTTCAGTCCATCGAGAATTCTGCCGTCTACTAGTTCAATGTGGTGCTTAGCTGAGCTCTGCCACCTTCCAAGATAAAGGCTTCGGATATGCTTCATATTCTCAAATATTGCAGGCCTACAATCAATAATGGCCTCACCAACATTGATGAGACATGAGTGCCCAGGTAGACGGTCACCACAAACAAACCTAAGATCCAGATCGAGAGTACCATTTGAAGTAAATCCTCTTTTTTCAGCTTCTTCGAGTAACGAAGAACGAACAGAAAGCTTCATCCTGCAACTGTCTGGCACCAATGAGTATTTTTGGTTGACAGGCTCGATGAAGTCCTTTGCAATAAGCTCATCAAAGATCTCTTGGCCAAACATCTCTCCTGGGTCAAGTAGTTTGTGCTCTTTCGCTCTACCCCAGATAAAGAATTCCTGCCCCATCCACAGGTAAATCATTGTCATTCTCTTTATAGTTGCCTTTGCTGGGAACTTGAAGAAACATAACAAACAATGTTGAACATGTTCGGGGAGGTCACGGAAAGCTTTCAATAGGCCATCAAAATCACCAGCGTGCTCAACCTGTGGCTCCTTGTAGAAGAACTGCATCTCTCCATCCTTGACGCCATTTACATTAGGCCACCGATTATCACGTGATTCACGTACTTCGGGAACAGTAAAATCCAAAGGGATCTGGAGTATTAGCTTCTTAATTTCCTTCCATAGTCCAGGATTTCGTAGTTCGACGGAGTATCCCTCACTGCTCGATGCTGTTTGTAGCTCCTTGATTTTCTCACGGGCTTGGTTGATTTTCTTACTCGTACAGTCCATGTGCTCGGTCGCCAAATCCAAGAGGCGGAGTTGATTAGAGATTATTCGATCTTCGTCTTCTCGATCTTCGTCTTCGTTGGTGGTTGGAGTCGTTGGACGGATAATATTCACCGGTTCAGGGATGTGCAACTTCGTGATGGCCATTCGGACTTCGTCAAAGTCTCTTTCACTGCTCCCTAAGTTTTGTAGCTCCTTCAACTTCTCACGGGCCTCGTTGATTTGCCCATTCATATAGTTGGTGTAATTCTTCAAGGATGAGTCCATGAGGAGTAGATCATTAGTGATAATTTTAAAAGAGCGGGGAGGACCTTCTCCGTGCTGGTCATCCTTGGTGGTGGTAGTTGAAGAGATATTCACTTCCGAAGGGATCTGCCGCTTCAGCTTTGCGATGGCCCTTTGGAGCTCGTCGAAGTCTCTTTCACTGCTCCAAAAATTTTGTAGCTCCTTGAATTTCTCACGGGCCAGGTTGATTTGCACATTCACATGGTCCGTGTAGTTCTCCAACGCCGACTCCAGCAGAAGGAGATCATTATGGATCCTTCTATAAGAGAGGGAAAGAGCTACACCATGGTGGGTTTTTTTGTGGTGGTTATTTTCAACCGGTTTGGGTTTTGAGGCACAGAATTTGGCTTTAAAATTGGCTGCCAAATATCTTATTGAGAACTTGGATTTGGTTTTGGTAGAACTGTTGATGGTTGGAGTCTCTCTGGGTGGTGAGGGAGGCGCTTCAATTGGATCACTACTGGCCATGCTCTTTGAAAGAGAGTTGAAAATTTGAGGAGAAAATCAAGCACCCGGTGAAGGCTGAGATGTACTCCACAACAGCAAATTATCGAACAATTTGACAATAAACTCAGATCAAAACAAGAGATCTCTGTAAGGCAACGTAGAGAGAGAGAGAGAAGAGAGTTTGAGAGAGCTGGCAATATGGAGAGAGAAAGGAAGATGAGTGGTTACTATAATCACAGTAGGCTCTTGAATTGACTCTTAGATGAGACTCCTAAAATTTAGTAAGCCATTTGACCAATTATTGTCTTCAATAGGCTCCCAATACAAGCTCCTAAGGGTGACTCCTAAGCATAGCTCTTAAACCATTAGCTAAATCTAGGTAGCTTTGTAGCTAGCTCCAAGTGGTACCCAAACCCTTTTAATCTTTTTTTAATATGAAATTTTCTAAAGATAAATTATTTTATTTGAAAATAGAGAATGCTCTTGCTAGCCAATTGAGTGTACATATGCTCTCTAAATGTAGCAAGCTCTAAGAGTGAAAAATGAACCCCAATTATGCTTATGTGTACACCTTAAGAGTCAACTTAGGAGCTATTTTTAAGGAGCTCACTGTGGATGCCCTTGAGGAAGTAAAGTGAATAATTGCCGATCGGTTTACCCCTCTCTCTCTCTCTCTCTCTCTCTCCGGATCCCTCTTTCGTAGGCTTTTGAGACTGGGAGAGAGAAATAGGAATTTCTAAAGGAACATGCAGGAATGGAGAAAAGAAGAAAAGGATCTTATCGGAAAATATAAATAATTCTATAATGCCACTCAGACAAAAAAACAGTTCTCCAAAATCCGAAGGCTATAATAGAGAGAGTCTTCCAATTTAGTGTTTGGCCATTTTTGGCTAATTTGGACGATTTTACCCTTCGATTGCAAATCTCTGCTGTTGAATTGGTTGTAATTAGGCATTTTGTACGTGGGCAATTGTGTAATTTGGCATTTGCTAATACCCTTCCCAACTTTTGTTTTATTTCCCTCGGTGTCCCTTCTCACTTTTTACGAGAGACAGAGAGAGAGAGAGAGAGAGAGAGAGAGAGAGAGAGAGTGTGGAGAGAAGGAGGCGAACCAGTGCGCCGTCACCGCCCTCCACCACTGACGTGGACCACCAGGGACTGGCTCAGGGTTTCGTTTTCTGGGATTCACGACAAAAAACCAGATCAACCCACTAGCTGAACAAGAATCTGTTGCCACCGATTCCTCCAGGGACAGGAGAAACGGGGGGAGGTCAACACCGGGTGGTGTAGAAGATGCGAGGGCGTGCCAGGAGATACGGATCTCGAAGAGAAATGTAGAAAAGCGCCTGAAAATACCAACTTCTTTCAAGCAATTGCGAAACTCGAACTAAAGTTACAACGGTTCGTGGGGGCCTTGAACAAGGACTTCCACAATTGAAGAAAATTACATAGAAGGAGAGATAGAGAGAGAAGAAGAAGAAGAGGGGGAGAGGTAGAAGATAGACATAGGTAGGAGATAGAAGAAGAATAAGAGGGGATCGATCGACTAACTGCGAGAGTTAGGAGATAATACTAAATTTACTTTGCTGCTGTGAGCGTTGTTGGTGTTGAAACCCTTTCAATGTTGTCTCAAGGTTCATATTTATAGGCTTTGAATCCAATTGTAACTTCCAGGATGTAACCGCCCATGAATTCTAGCCATTACGCCCATGTCTTGCATCCATTTCGGTATCTTCTTGAAAATGCACGAGGAGATGACATGTGTCCCTTAACTGGCCGAAAATAACTACCCATGTTCTCAATACAATTAGCACATGTTAATTTCGGCCATTATCAACTTGTTTTAGATAACAACCACTTCTCTATAATTTAGGTAACAAACTTATCTCCTAAATTATAGATAATTCGGCTATTAACTTAAATCCGAATTATATAAAAATGATTTCCAACCAATTTATTTGCCACGTGTAAATTTTGAAAATTATGGTACAAACATTGCCCCCCATAAACTTTATTTTAAAAATAAAATGAAGTTTATTAAAAAGGGGATTCTTTTAGGCGATAAATGCAACAAGAGTCCTTAAATGTTAGGAAATAACGGCTAGAAGAAGATGAACCGAGTAGGACTCTTGTTACCGTTTTAACTCCTACACGTGGCATGATTGAATTGGTTTGGGAATTAAATCTCCGGAATACTCGAGATTCCTCAATACGTATCCATTAAAGGGATTCCAGAGAGAGATAGGAGAGATTTACGTTCCACAGTAAAAACAATCTTTCTCTCTCTCTACCTTTACCTTTTCCAACGCCATAGCCAAAAACTTGTTACTGTAGCAGAAAAAGTTTTACCATGGCCACCCTTCGAGCACAAGCTTCTGTTGAAGACGAGAATAACACAGGCACCGTAATGAAGAAGCTGATTATGGAGCACAAGCCCAACATTAACGAGGAGATTCTCTTTCAGGTACCCGACCAAACTGAACACTCTTCTGGATTAAACAAGTACGGGCTAGGACCTTGCTTTACAGACGAGTTTCCAGACTTCTTGAGCAAGTATTACCCACATGACATTCCTCTTCCCTTGGCCCGATCTACAACGGATTGGGCCCCAAATTGGGAAAACTATGCAAAATCGAGACCTTTTAAGGTGTGGGTCACTTTCTGCTTCTGGACCACCAAATGATCTAAGGCAGAAAGCCTCAGTTCATCCAAATCTTCTAATTCCATATACATAGCCTGATTATAATCTCCATAATCTAGGCCATTCTGGAAAGCAACTCTGGCAGATCTAATGTTTGTTTCCATCGGTAAGACAGCGTAGTGGCCATAAGTAAGAGCATAAGGAGTAATACCAGTGGCCGTTCGCTTAGACGTTCTGTAAGCCCACAGTGCGTCTGACAATGCCTCATGCCAAGTCCTTGGTTGATCTTCTACCATTCTGCTGATAATCCCCTTCAGGATTTTGTTAGTAGACTCAGCTTGTCCATTGCCTTGTGCATAATAGGGAGTTGAATGTGTCATTTCTATCCCAAATTGTTGCATCACAACCTGAATTCTATCTCCAAAGAAGACAGATCCTCTATCGGCAACTATATGTTGAGGAATGCCGAAACGATGGATGATCTTCTCTTTAATCATGGTGATAATCTCTTCTTGAGAAACAGAAGTCATTGGGATAGCCTCAGCCCATTTGGTGAAGAAGTCAGTGGCCACGACTATGTAAGTGTGTCCTTTAGAAGAAGAAGGGAAAATTTTGCCGATCATGTCCATGGCCCATCCTCTAAATGGCCAAGGCTTTATTACTGACCTCATTAAAGAAGCTGGAATCCTCTGCACTGGGCTGTGGGCTTGACAGGGTTGACATCCTTTAGCGAATTGAATGCAATCATTAAGAATGGATGGCCAATAGTAACCGTATCTCTTTAACAGCCATCTCATTTTCCTTCCAGATTGATGTGCCCCACAAATGCCTTCATGAACTTCTCCCATCACCTTTAGAGCTTCTTGAGGCCCAATGCATTTGAGAAGAAGATCATCCTCCAAACTTTTCTTGTAGAGCTCATCCGCAATTAACACATACTGGACAACTCTTTCTCTGATCTTCTTAGTTGAAGAGAGGTTTGGATGCTTCAAAAAAGTAATAATTTCAGTCCTCCAATCCTCTTTTTGCACCCCTAGGTTAGTAGTGAAAATCTCCATAGAAGCACTTCTTCTCTTGACAGAAGGTAAGCTCCTTCTTTGAATAGTGATTGTTCTCTTATACCAACCTTGGGGAATTTTGATTCCGGTGGCGATCTGTGCCAGTTCATTTGCCTCTTGATTGAATCTTCTAGGAATATGAAGAAGACTGGCATCATCGAATTCGTCTAACAATTGTCTAGCTGCCATGTAATAAGGAGCTATTTCTTCACTGTTGCATCTGTAGATGCCCCCCAATTGGTTGATTGCCAACTGAGAATCTCCAATAACTTCTATAGTGGCTGCTCCCATTTCTCGCAGAATCTCCAATCCAATAATAATCCCTTCATATTCAGCTTGATTATTTGTACAGTGGAAATCAAACTGAAATGATAATTGGGTCTTAACTCTGGCAGGAGATATTATCAGGATTCCACAGCCAGAAGATGAGGCTGTTTTGGAACCATCAAATAATAATTGCCAAGGAGCATATGAAACAGTAAAAACATCTAAGCCGATTGCTTCTTCATCAACATCCAAACATGGATGATCTGCTAGAAAATCGGCCAATGCTTGTCCCTTTACTGCTTTTTGGGGAATATATTGGAAGTAGAACTCCATTAATGCCAAAGACCATTTACCAATTCGGCCTCTAATGATGGGCCGAGAAAGTAAATACTTAATTAAATCGGTCTTGCAAACCAAATAAACCAACACAGGCATCATGTAGTGCCTAAGTTTTATTGCTTAGAAGTACAAGGCTAAACATAATTTCTCCACAGGAGAATATCTGCTCTCTACAGCAGTCAACAATCTACTAAGATAATACACTGCTTGCTCCTTGCCTTGTTCATTATTTTGAGCTAATAAGCTCCCAATAGAAGTTTCTGACGCTGAAATATAAAGTCGAAGAGGCTTCTTCTTGATTGGAGGCATAAGAACAGGAGGTTGAGTCAGATACCTCTTGATAGCTTCAAATGCCTCTTGGTGACGAGTTTCCCACTTGAAATCCTCTTCTTTCTTCAACTTCAGAAGTTCTGAAAAGACTTGAACTTTCCCAGCCATGTTTGAAATGAATCTTCTGATGAAGTTAATAAGGCCGAGAAAACTCTGCAGCTCCTGCTTACAAGACAGAGGCTTTGCTTCAAGGATAGCCTTGGTCTTGTTCTGGGGTACTTCAATGCCCCTTTGGTGAACTAAAAATCCAAGGAAATTGCCTGCAGAAACTCCGAAGGCACATTTCAGGGGATTCATTTTGAGGCTGTATCTCCTAAGACGCTCAAAGCTAGATCGTAGATGCTCCAAGTGTTCCTTGAACGAGTTAGACTTGATCACCACATCGTCTATGTAGATCTCCATAAAACGGCCAAGCATGTCATGGAACATAGAATTCATTGCCCGTTGGTAAGTTGCTCCTGCATTTTTAAGGCCGAATGGCATAACAACCCATTCAAAGGCCCCAAAAGCTCCTGGGCATCGAAAGGCCGTCTTGTGGACATCTTCTTCTGCTATATAGATTTGATTATATCCTGAATGGCCGTCCATAAAGGACAGCACCTTGTGTCTGGCTGCTCCATCGACTAGAACATCAGCCACAGGCATAGGGTATTCGTCTTTTGGAGATGCCATGTTGATGTTGCGGAAGTCAATACACACCCGCACCTTTCCGTTCTTCTTGATAACTGGAACAATGTTAGATAGCCATTCCACATATCTGGTTGGCCTTATGAATCCAACTTTGAGGAGATGCTCCAATTCTTCTTTAACCCGTAGGTTCAATTCTTCTAACATTCGCCTAGGTGCTTGCTTAAACGGTTTGAACCCTTCTTTAATAGGAAGTCTGTGCTCCACAAAATCCCTTTGTAACCCAGGTGTGGACGGTCGACCTCCACCCGTTCGGAAATGGTGTTTTTCGAAACGGTCCAAAAAACAAAAGATTTTAGAGTCGCCACCCGGGTTTTGGGAAAATAGTTTGGGACCCGAGAAACCAATTTGAAAATGATGATTTGAGAGAATGACTTATAAAACCAATTGAAAACCAGAGATTCGTTTTGGATCCGGGAGCCAGGTTACGAACAGGGAAGGGTTTTAATGCACCCCGTTCGCCCGATTAAAAATCGGTCTTTACTAAATATTTGTGAGATTTTATTAGAAAACAATTTTATTGCTGAACATTAACAGATAAACATTTAAATTAAACACAGCAAATGATAATAACGAGAAAAACAAATGACTAGTATGTAATTGACAGAAATCAAACGAAAATCCAAACTTCAAACTGTTCCTGCAGGGGGAATGTTCAAATTTCACATTTCACCAGAAAAGTGTGCCGTGCGGCACAATGGATGTACCGTGCGGCACAAATGATGAGCCGTGCGGCACTGTTCTTCAAATTAACGGTCAAATTTTCAAATGGGTGCCATACGGCACTCAAAGTGTACCGTGCGGCACAGTAAGAGTGCCGTGCGGCATACCTGGCTGCAAAACAGTTTGAAACTTTGGCTTTTCGAAATGATTGATCAGAGGCACATACAAGGTATGAAATGCATTCAAAATGAACTACTTTAAAGGGAGAAAGCAGTGTATTGAGTATGGGATGTCCCTCCTCGTTGAATCGCTCCGTACGAGGCGATGTTTTCACCGTACGACGCGACCGGGAGGTGTGAAATGAAACTGGACTTGCTGTAATTTGGGCATACCAAGCATGGAAATGATACAAGGAATCATTCCACCCTTGGTACCCCTCCCCTCAGGGTACCAAATTCAAGGAATTTGGCGAAACGGGTTTATACCTTCGGTTTCGAACTCTCGGATTAAACTTGTTTCCTGAACTTCTGAATGTTGCTTGACACTTCTCTCAACCTTAACTTCACTCTGGTATGGGGGTAGGAAGGATTGAAGGCTTGAGCTTTGGCAAACTTGGAATGGCTATCTCACGGCTTTAGAACCGAAAACAGGGGATGAGTCTCTGCCTCAGGTTTGGCTTTGGCAGAGAGAATGATATCGGATTCTCTATAGTGGAGATGGTAGCTAAGAGGTTTTGGCAATGAAAATGGCACTCAAGAGTGGAGTTTCGTGGCCAATTTTACACCGAAATTCTCTGGGATGGGATCCCCTCTCTCATTGGATTCAATCGGTTTATATAGAGGATGGGCAAGCCATAGCACGCCGTAGCACGCCGTTCTTGATTCTTGCCCAGGGGGACAATGGTATAGGGAATAGCTCCTTCCTTTCGGCCACGACCATCAGGGCGGGGGGACCAACCTCGTCAACATTCTCTGCTGCTGGGAATTCGCAAAAACTGGGAACCCGTAAACAGTACCGTACGGTACACAAACTGTGCCGTGCGGCACAACTTGTGTGCCGTGCGGCACAACTTGTGTACCGTGCGGCACAACTGGCCGTCAAAATTCAACAATCTGCTGTACGTGACTCTGGCTGTCCCGTGTGTTGAGAGATGAGTACCGTGCGGTACTGTTGACCGAGTTGACTTGGAGAATTTCAATCCGAGAGTTCTTCCGGGTGTTTCCGTTCATCATTGGGGATTAAAATGTACGTGAATGCTCATTTTGGGGTGTCTACACCAGGCATGTCTTCATACTCCCAAGCAAAGCAATCTTTATACTCATAGAGGAGGTCAATGTAAGCATTCTTAACCACTTCAGGGAGGCGTTGGCTTACGTAAATAGGCTTTGGATGATCCTCTGAGCCTAAATTTACCTCCTCTAGAGGATCCTGAACCTCAGCCTTCAAATCGTCTAACTTTGCTGGTGATGCTTCCAAATCTTCTAACTGGATAACATCGTCAGGAAGGGTGTTATCTCCTTCAAAGAATAACTCGGTCGTCAGGACCGAATTATCTTCTGAATCCAAGGTTCGTAGGCTCTCTTCTGTAATGTGGGCGATCAATCGAGCCAAGACAGCCTGCAGAGCTGCCATCTTCTCACTGGCTGTTGGGGCTTGATCCATGAGAAAGAGTTTGAAGAAGTGAAGTGCTCGGCCTATTAATCTCTGTAAGGAGAGGGCCGACCAACTGCTTGTAGATGGCTTTGAATTCGTCTACAGAAGTTTGAGTGGACAAAGTGATTGTTGTAGGCTTGCCATACTTATCAGTCCCAGTGAACTTGACAGGACTGATCTCATTGTCATATAACTTAGCATCTGCATGGTTAGAAGAGGCCAAGAAAGGCCTCTTGTCTGCCCAAACCACTTCTACGTCATCTCCATGCCAGAAGATTAGGCATTGGTGAAGAGTAGAAGGAACAGCCATGCAAACATGAATCCAATCGCGGCCCAACAGTAGATTGTAACTTGAACGTGAATTAACCACAAAGAATGGAGTGGTCAAAGTCTTTGTTCCAACTTGTAAATTCATAATAATGATACCTTGGGCCGTGGTGATGCCTCCAGCAAAGTCAGAAATGCTGGCGCTAGAAGGTAACAAATCTTGATCTCCTTTGCCCAACTTAACGAGCATGAATCGTGGCATGAGGTTAGCAGCAGATCCATTATCCACCAATATACGATTGATAGGAATACCATCTAGATGACCTTGAATGTACAGAGGACGAAGATGCTGAGTCATCAATGGATCTGGCTTCTCAAATAGGACACTGGCCACAGGAGATGGACGGTATGCAGTAGGCTCATCTTTCAGAACCACAATAGCAGGAATCTGGGATTCAGAAGCTTCTGGAGTAGACGCTTTCAGTACTGGTATAGTAGCAACATGCGCGATTGAACTGATCTCTTGGGTATCGCCTGAAACCTCCACGTCGCCAACCATAAAAGATGGCTGTCCTTCTTTGGCCATGAAAGCAGTAGGGAGAACAAACACCATGTTGCAAGAGAGATTAGCCAAAGAGGATGAAACTTTTGTGGCTGGGGCTTCTTCTTGCACAACCAACATATCCTCTGAAGAACGAATGTTGATAGGCCGTGGCTTTGCGAGGATATCCTTCCAAGCAGGCTTTCGAACTTTGGGAACCTCCACAGAAGATTGTTCCACATGTTGAAGAACAGGTTTATGCACTGGGCGATACTCCATGCGAGGTTTCTTCTGCATATAATGAGGAGTAAAAGATCGCTTTGGGGGAATAGGTGGGGGAGTAGGGATCCCCTGTGCCAACCTATCAGCCTGACGAATCCTCTGCCGACGCCGCTTCTGAGATTTTGACAAAGGAATCTCAGGCTGTGGGAACTTAGGATGCTTCACTTTGAACCAGTGGTTGGGAGAAACAGATCCAGGCGGCTTAACCATCCTAGGTCTGCCCTCTTGTGGAGCTGTAATGACTAAGGATGACATTTGCTCCTGGATTTCATGAGTGTTGGGTTTCAGGCGATTAAACACCGAAACCCGCTTCTGAGGAAAACGACGAGGAGAGTGTGATGGAGTCTCCTCCCTTGGGCGCTTGACAACCATACTTTGCAAACGCTTTGGCTTCTCGGGCTTTCCACACTCACAACAATGGTGAACAGATGGCTTCTTTGGTGTAGAAGAAGATCCTCTACGACTTCTGATAACCTCTTGATCCCACCATATAGGAAAAGGGTGATCATCAGGAGAATCATCAGAGTCATGAAGGATCTGCTTTCCTTTGGCAGTTTGTGAAGGCGCACCTAGAGTAATCTTTTGTCTTGGAGCAGTCCTAGGTGCTCCTCTCATGTCCACATAGACCATATTGGCTCCAAAGTCAGCAGGAAATGGATCTTCATCAACCGCCATCCCCTTTTTTGGCACTTCAGGGAATTTGAAATCTCCTTTATCAATCCTGTCCTGAATCGCATTTCTGAAGATGATGCAGTTGACAGTAGTGTGATTCCAGGAGTTATGATACTTGCAGTATTCCTTGCCTTTGATCTCGGCAGGGGATGGAATCTTATGACCAACAGAAAAGCGTAGAAGCTTGTCCGCCATGAGTTGGTCAAAAATCTCTTCTGCTTTTGTAATGTCAAACGTGTAAGCCCTGGTTGTTTTGGGTGAAGCCATGGATCCTTGGGCTTTAGTGGGCTCAACTTTGACGAAAGCTTTACAAGCGTATGGCTTTCGGTTGACAATTTCTGCAACTGCAACTTCTGGATTATCTTCTGTCTCCGCAATAGCCACTTGGTAATTAGGGTCCTTGTAATAGGTTCCCTTAGAAGCATTGCGGCGATCTTGATCTTCTGTCAGCAACTGCTCATAACAAGTGGCTCTTGCAGCCAACTCAAACAAATCCCTGAAAGCCACATCGACAAATTTCTTCTGTAATTCAAGACATAAGCCGTTCTGGGCCAGACGAACATATTCGGTCTCAGGCAAAACCACTTTACACTTAAAGCGAGCAGTTTTAAACCGAGTAATGTACGTCTCGGCTGGTTCTCCAGGCAGTTGATAGAGCCTAGAGAGATCAGCTAGAGTGACTTCTTGTTCAGTTCTGTAGAATTGCTTGTGAAATAATTCTTCTAATTGAGTCCATGACTGGACCGAATTAGCTGGAAGATTTATATACCAAGTGAAGGCAGTGGCAGTGAGAGAATTAGGAAATAACCTCATTTTAAGGAACTCATTACTCGCCGCCTCTCCACACTGAACGGAGAAGAGTGCCACATGCTCTACTGTTGACTTGGTATCTTCTCCAGAAAATTGGGAGAAGTCTGGAACCTTATACCCCTTAGGAAATTCCACTCGATCTACAACCTCATTGTAAGGCTTCTTGTAGATGGGTCTCCCAAACTTCTGCAAAGCAGGTCCAAACTGATCTTGGACATACTCAATGACCTGCTCCTTGCTCAGAAGCACTGGATTCTGAGGTGTCGGAGATGGTAGTATCCCTTCAGCAAGCGCGACGTTAGAAGCACCAGTAAACAGAGGGTTGGGATCCTTCCATTTTCCAGGAATTGCTCCAGGATGAGATGCTGCTCCCATCCTCAGCTTTCCACCGACTGGAACATCTTTCTGTTCTCCTGGGTGGTTGAATTGAGAAGAAGAAGAGGACGCCTGGTAATGAGGTAAAATGAAACCCTGAGGACCAGGCATCTTGAGTTGGTCATTGCTGGCACCATTTCCAGTTGCCACAGAAGCGACTGGAGTTAGTTTTTTATTAAGAAGAACTATCATGTCTTTAATGGATTTAGTGAGATCCAGCTGTGACTCCTTGATCTCCTTCAAAGGACCAACGATAGAGTCAGTGAGTCCTTGGGACAATTCAGCATTTGTCTCCAGGATGATGTCTCTCGTGCCAACAGCCATCTCCTGCAAATCTTCTTGTGATGCCGCGAAAGATTGGCCTTCTGCGGCTTCAACTGGGTCATCCCCAGTTCCCGTGCCTTTAGCTCCTCCTTTCTTGTCTTTTCCCGCCATCTTGAATCTTCAATTGTTTTATGGGTCCCACCGGGCGTGCCAAAAAATGTTGCCACCGATTCCTCCAGGGACAGGAGAAACGGGGGGAGGTCAACACCGGGTGGTGTAGAAGATGCGAGGGCGTGCCAGGAGATACGGATCTCGAAGAGAAATGTAGAAAAGCGCCTGAAAATACCAACTTCTTTCAAGCAATTGCGAAACTCGAACTAAAGTTACAACGGTTCGTGGGGGCCTTGAACAAGGACTTCCACAATTGAAGAAAATTACATAGAAGGAGAGATAGAGAGAGAAGAAGAAGAAGAGGGGGAGAGGTAGAAGATAGACATAGGTAGGAGATAGAAGAAGAATAAGAGGGGATCGATCGACTAACTGTGAGAGTTAGGAGATAATACTAAATTTACTTTGCTGCTGTGAGCGTTGTTGGTGTTGAAACCCTTTCAATGTTGTCTCAAGGTTCATATTTATAGGCTTTGAATCCAATTGTAACTTCCAGGATGTAACCGCCCATGAATTCTAGCCATTACGCCCATGTCTTGCATCCATTTCGGTATCTTCTTGAAAATGCACGAGGAGATGACATGTGTCCCTTAACTGGCCGAAAATAACTACCCATGTTCTCAATACAATTAGCACATGTTAATTTCGGCCATTATCAACTTGTTTTAGATAACAACCACTTCCCTATAATTTAGGTAACAACTATAATTTAGGTAACAAACTTATCTCCTAAATTATAGATAATTCGGCTATTAACTTAAATCCGAATTATATAAAAATGATTTCCAACCAATTTATTTGCCACGTGTAAATTTTGAAAATTATGGTACAAACAGAATCTAATCAATTCGCCATGAAAATCAAATCAATCAAGCTTCGAGAAGCTCACAAGAACAGCGGCGTCGCCTCCTTCTGTTCGATCCACAGCTTCGCGTCTTGTAGACTAACGGCCCATTAATTTGGGTTCACGACGCTTCTTCCATGGAACTATGCTCTCTCTCTGCACGACCTCTATCATCTTTCTCCACCAGAAGGTCTCTCTCTCCCTTTCTCTCTCTATTTCGATTTGGATGAAATTCGAGTAATGATTTCGAATTCGTGAAACCCTAATATGTGTTCGATTTGGAATTTGTGAAACCCTAATTCGTAAATTGCATCTTAATAGCTTCAATTGATTGAATGACAATGTGGGTTTTCTTCCTTTGTAGAGGAAATTAATGGGTCTGATATGAATCTATTAAGACGCATATCAATTGATAATGCGTTCAGGAATACCAAGTGTGCAATCTAAAATCCTATTTCTCGGACTATTGCCAAATTCGCAATGATAAGAGGAGATCTAATACATCCATTATGTTTGGTGTAGGAAAATCAACTTAATTGACTATTGTCACTGAGGTGTTTTCCATTGAAAGGTAGCAAGCAACACTGATGCTTCATTTCCATTTGGATTACATATTGTGAGCTTGAGGAAGTATATTTTCCTTTCAGAAAAAGAACGAATTCTTGTGAATAAGGGTGGCTATGCGTGCAAAATGGTGATAGTTGATCCTTTCGTATAAATGACAAAAGGGTAATTGTCTTTATGTTGATTGATTTGCGAAGTTCTATAACAGGAAGATCAATGAGTGACTACTTCTAGGGAATGCAAATTTGTAGAAACTCTCTGCAAAGAAGTATCACGAACATGGTGATACATTGTCCATGATTTGTGATTTTATATAAGATGGAGTCACTTTTTATGAGTCGAAATGTTTGGGGTTAATGTCTATTTCTATGTAGCTTTAAATAACATCAATGAATTAGACATAAATATGAACTTTCTTCTGATATCTAAGGGAGCAGGAAAAACAAGTAACATTGTTATTTGTAGAAATCTAATTATGTGGCTTCATATAATCATTAACAATGAATGAGCATCTCGCATCTCTTGTGCTTGATCATGGCTTGTTGAAATTTGAAATCCAAATGTTTGGCTTTTCAAGTGCTATAGAATTCAAGGTGATAGTCTTCTTTGTAGTTTATGCATTTTTTGCCTCCAACTAAACATATTACAGTTCTTTTTGTGATTATGTAGAACTCTAGCTAAGTCGTTCATAACTTATAGTTTGAATGGTCAATATGTTCAGGTTATCTGGTTAGATGTTAAGATTTGATTTCAAAATTTGGATAGAGTTGCTTATACATGGCTCTGGTTGATCTATTTGAATTCTAATTTCTTTGTGAATAAGTACCTACTCCTAAAATCGACCGCACAGCAGAACAGCACCCATTTGCTGCACTACTGAGACGACAGAAAGGAGCAAGTTACGCACCGCCGCTGCATAGGAGGAGAAAATCTTTTGAAAGGCCAAGGCCAAGTCGGCTCATCGCTGCATAGGAGGAGAAAATCGTGCATGGAATCAGCTTCGGCTGCAGGTCAGTACAGCACCGCCGCTGCTCAGACGGGTAAGCTATCATCCAATCCTCTCCCTCCGTCACCAGTTGGTAATCTCTCTGATTGACTCGTGTTTTTTAATCCCCATAGACATGGTTTTGACATCTTTCCCCAAATCTAAAAAACGTGTAAATATAGTCTGGGACTCTGGTTTTGGCAATTCCTTACCAATCAGTCAATCACTGTTTCACAATCAGTGCACGTCTCCAAAATAATGCTTTTATTTAGACCGATATTTGAATTTTTGAGTGGCATTTAATGAGTTGGTAATGTTCTAGAAAATCCTGAAAGCTACTAATGTTGTAGATATGCCTTTTATTTCATATCACCCATGAATTTGGAAGTTCAAAATTGTTAATGGTATTAAGCGTTAAGGTGGCTTCTTTTGCCCCACTACTGGAGTTATATTTCTGCAAAAGATCTGTCCTTTTGAGTTTGACTGAAATCCTGTAGTTCTGTAATTTGAATTCTTTTGATGGTTCCTTCTTTCTGCTGTCGAAAATCTGTCTGCCTATTTTATTTTTTGTTCTTGAGATCTGTTTTTGAATTACATTAGGTGTGATAAGTAGAATTTCACATTGGCAGTTGACGAGACTAGAATTGCATTTTTCCATTTATGGTCAGGCGGAATGTAACTACTCTTGCCGATAAAAAAAAAACGTAACTACTCAGAGCCAAAGCGAAACACTTGCAAAGAATATGAAAGGGTAGCGAATTGCACACTTATTTGAATGTCAAGTTAGCTGGAGTTTTGCAAATTAACGACTTCTACATTGAAAGTTCAAGAATCTTGATTAGGGCATTGGTTTAAAGAGTGCATTGTCATATTTTTCATTTTTTTGACTTCTTCGGGGCACGTTTCTTAAGAACGAACGGCAATGATGACAATGATTTTGCCAATGAAGCATCATCATCACGATTTTGACTACTAAGCTTTGATATGGTACTAGAGCTGGGCACATGCGATGCGTGTGCCATGAGCATCATAACAAATAATTTGACTACAAATTGCATTAAAATATAGGTACACTATCGCAGTAAAAATTTGCACAATCAATTCAATACCATCAATAAATATGCTTGCACTGTTGACTTTTGCTGGGAATGGTAACTGCCGGTAATCCATGTTGAAGGGAAGGGTATCTGCAGGTGTTCCATGTTTGTCCCTAGAGGTTGGGTTAGGATAGTAAGTATTCCTTTGTGAGATTCTGTTTTTTGTTTGGGCAATTTTGGAATAGCAAAATGTGAGCCACTCTCAATTCTGAGTCCTCGCCAAAACGTGCTCTCCGTTAATAAATAGAGTAGATTTTGAGCGATTTTATTGGACTGTGTTTCTCAACATCCTTTTGTTGCTGTTTCATTTCTGATTGTAGAAACAAAAAACTGGTGCAAAGACAAAACTTCTATTGGAGACAATTCCAGTTCACAAATTGGTGGATATTTTTGTTGCTACCTTTGAGATTAGCTTCGAGGAGCAGCTCTCTATGTTAGATTCGATTGATGTTAAAGTTAGGATATCAAAAGCTGCGGAGTTAGTTGACCGGCATTTGCAGTTTATACACGAATTTAGATATTGACAAAAGCATTTGGTTTGCATTTTATCTTTTACATGAATATAGATACTGGCAAAAGCATTTGGTTTGCATTTTATCTTTTTATCTACTTCTAGGCCTCTACCCTTTGTCGAGTCATGAGTTGTGTTATCTACTATTACTTGTACAGTCAATTCGTGTAGCCGAGAAGATTACACAAAAGGTTGAGGGGCAGTTGTCAAACACCCAGAACGAATTTTTTCTTCGATAGCAAGTTTGCTTTCTTACATCAGATAGGAATGCTTCTCCACGAGTGCAAATTTAGGTCTGCAAGTAAGTTATGGCTTTTGCGTTGTCTCAAGAAAACTTTATGAGGTGCTCTGGTTTCATCTCAAGTCCCTTGAGCTCACATCTCCTATTGGAATTTGAGATCTGAAGCCTTCATGTCATGCACTACTGAAAAATTTCTCATTCTACAGTCATTCGAAGATAAATAGGCTAGGCTTTTAGTGTAGTTGTACCTACCAGACACAAGTCGCAGTTTCTAAAAATATTGCTTGCAAGCACATCGATAGGGTTTTCACTTTTGATAAGCTATTATTGGGCTGATTTCATTTGGGCAACAAAGGTGATTTATTTTTCCTAATTTTTGGTGTGATTTGCTTTATTAATTCATTTCATTGACTATGGGAGGTGTGGAAGACTTTCTCGAAATCTGTGGTATTAAGAGTTTAGATTGGCAGTAGTTGGAAGAAGGCGAAAAGTACTTACACGTTGATGGTATTGTTTAAAAAACCAGGTGATAGGCTTTTTCGACTGAACTCTTCAATTATTTAGAGTAAGAGTTTTGGAATAAGAAGTATTGTTAAAGAAACAAATACCTAATGAGACTAAAGTATCATAAATATCTACTATATCTAGAATAATGATTTTGAGAAATCAAGGAATAGCATAGTAAAACAAGAAAAAGGCGGTAAGCTTCAAAGTTTGAAGCTTTGGTAATACTAATGTTAACAAGGGCTGAATTGGTTGAAGGAGTTCCGTTTATCTTATCTCCGTCTAATATCCTTTTTTCAAAGAGCACTAGCTCTTAGTTGATTGGGCGAGCACAAATATGGCACATACGTGAAGAAATACTTTTGTTTTCCAGATTACAATGTGGCACATACTTTTTTCGTTAGCTTTTGAGCTCCTATTTAACTTGGATAAGTGTTCCGATCGATTAGATGTTATATAACAGTGGTGAATTTTATCAAATATTAACCCACTTATGCAGAATATGGGCTGTCATGAAAGAACAATATAATGTTTAACCCTCTTTCATTTTGCTTTTGGTTTCAAACTTTGCCTATTTATATTTCAAATTACCTATTTATATTTTTTCCCCGTGTCTTATATGTATTCAGGTCAAGAGCAATCTACACAGTGTAGGAATAGAGTTGTTGAACTCATACCAGTGAAGAAAAACTGTGATCAAGATGAAAGAGTGAGGTTAAGAGAGAAAACGACAAAGAGAAGAACACCGATGATTGCTAAAGTGTCGATTCTAAATGTGATTAGAAACAAAAAAACAAAAACAGATATTCCGACCCCATTAGCTTGTGCTTACAGCTTTCTTTTCCATTTCTTTGGTTTGCCATTCAACATTTCGCACACAGGCATACAACTCGTCCTAAGCACGAGGCTCTAAAACTAACCTAAGCTCCTCAGTTGATTAATGGAATAGGATGTTGAGTGTTCTTCTGTCGTGCGACCTGTGGCCCACGCCTCTATTTGTTCAGAGTGGGCGGCGTGAACTCTAATTCGATCCATACTCAGTCAGGAAATTAATGTAATCACGATTAGGTGGAGGTACGCCTTCAAAACTAATAGAAGGGAGATCTCCTTATGTTCCATGGCATTACAGTGTTTGAATCATTCTATCAAAGTCGCAATAAATTTGAGGTGACTCTAAATTCAGCAGCAATTTCACAACTGGAAAGGAGAGAAAAAAAATCCAACCTAAGGTTTTCTACGGCTTCATTTTCACCATATTCGCAAGCAATTTCAAATGCAGTCGGTGTTAATTAAGAACATAACTGATATAGCCTTAGATGTGAATGGAGATGCCTAAGAAAATTCAAGACACAGCTAACCATCTCACATTTGAGTAAACACCCAAAAACAGGCATAAAACTCGTGCTGGGCACGAGAGCTTGGAACTAGTATTTATATATAGTACTCATTATTCTTTCCTTGTTTGTGGAAAGTAGGTGAAAAAATTATAGTATTGATCTAGTATTTAATTACCTACTTTATTTATATTATTTATATTAATTCATTTTTTTTATATAAATTCATTTAATTATTTAATTTATTTCTTTATATTAATTCATTTTTTTATTTAATTATTTATTTATCTCTTTTATTAATATCTTTTTTCTCTTTTATCTTTTTAATATGCTCTAATATATTGTTTCTCTTTTTTAATTATTTAATTATTTAATATCTTGTTTCTCTTATATCTTTTAATTCTCGTTCTTTATATATACTTTAATTTATTTATTCAATTATTTATTTATATTTTTTCTTTTTCTCTTTTATTTATTTAATATTGTTTATTTACCTTTTTTTCTTAATTATTTAATCTTATTTATTTAATTCGTATATTCAGATTATTTCTTATCTTCTTATCTTCAATTACGTCCACTCATTCAGATTTTCTTTTTACCTTATTATCTTCTTATCTTCATTTATAACCATTTACATATCTTTATTCATAACCACTCATTCAAATTATCTTCTTATCTTCATTTACAACACAGAACATAGAGGTCGACCTGTGGAAAAAGCTGAGCAAAGTGGACGGCGCATACCTTCTTGTACAGAAGCATCTACTTTATCATCTAGGGTTGCATCTACATTGAGAGGGAGAGAGAAAGGGAAAGGAAGAGGGAGGGGGAGGGCGGAGAGGGAGAGGGAGGAGGTTGACTACATTCAACATTTACTTGAGGCATTTTAGCAGTATATATCCCACACTAAAGACGTCAAAGCTGATGGTCATTGTGGATTCAGGGCGATAGCTGCGCAAATCTATAACACTGGGGAGGGCTAGACTCAAGTACGACAAGATCTTATTCAAGAAATTCATCAGAATAAAGATATCTACGATGTGCTTTATCCACAACAGAATTTGGCCGATGAGCTACTACAATCACTGAACTATTTCGTACCTACAGCTCCACCGCCAAATTGGATGGATTGTATGAGTTTGGGGGTAGTCATCGCATTAGCGTACAACATTGTACTACATACATTTGACGAGAATGTTGAAGGTTGTTATACTCACTTGCCCCTGAGATCCCCTCTAGTTCCAATCTAACAGTGCCAAGAAATAGTTATTGCCAATATTGACAATCACTTTGTGCAACTTTTTTTGCACCTTCATTTCCCTGTACCACCCATCCCAACATGGTAGTGGGAGTATACGTCGGATGAATCTAAAGGATGGGATTTTACTTATAGCATACGTCTTGATTTGTGGTTCCACATACTGGGCGTCGTGTCGGGACCACAATATGGAGGCAACATTGTTTAGGGCTGAACATTGTCAACGTGATTGTAATATTTATTTACTTTTAACCGTGATTGTAATATTTATTCACCTTTAAACGTGATTGTAATATTTATTCACTTTTAGAAGTTTTATTTATTTATTATTTATTGTTAAGACAAATTAGTTAACTAATTAAAATAATATAAAGTTTCTAAATATAAAGTCAAATTTAAATGTAAATGTAAAAAACATAATTTAGTTGGAAATATAATTGGAGTACGCCAAATTAAATAAGTATTTAAATAAATAAAGTTAAAATAGTAAATGAAATAAAGAAAATTAAAATAGAGAGGGTTGGGACGAAAAGGGAGGGTGGCGGGGAGGGCAGTTGGGGAAAAGGGGGGTGGGGCCGGGTTGGGGGTCTTGTGTCGGGGGGGCGCAAAGTAGTTCTCTAGACAATAAACTCAGATCAAAACAAGAGATCACTGTATGGCGATGATGATTAGGTCAGGCAGAGAGAGAGAGAGAAAGGAAGATGGATGAAACCAGATCACCTGTTCCAAAATCCCCGTATTCCTCTATTGCATGGGAGTTTGGTTGTTGATGGCTCATCTTGGCTTAGGTGATCAGTTTTAGATACGTGAAGGGCATGCAAGGGCAAAACTGATTGTGAGCAAGTAGGCCAATGAATTTGTTGGATCAATAAATTGAAGATGTGTGCCTTTTTAATTCTTTATCAGTGTTTCAAATTTGGCTATAATAGTTAATCTTCTTCAATAGTAGTACTACTTAGTTGCGGACACTTGTGCACATTTTGATAAACGATGAGGCCGTGATCTTTTGCTTTTGCTCTATCTATGTTAACTCATTTTATGTTTGCGTCATCAATTGATGGTTCAAATATGAGGAAGCTAAGGAAATGAGGGACTAACATTGTATTGAAGTCGTGCTTAACCCGATTGAAACGGTCCGCGTTGCTAACTTACGAGTGGTATCCTTGTCCTTCCAACACTCTGCTTGGGATCGAATTGATGCGGTCCATACAAAGAGGTCAAGTGTATTTTGCTAAGTTTCAAATGGTTGGAAGTTATGGTCCTTATGAATCGAAGGATAGTCCTCACTGAACACATGAACCTCCAACCTACATACTCCCTTCGTCCCAATTTAAATGTCCCCTACGGAAAACCGGACTAGTTTGACTTTAAAAAATAAAATACTTTCAAAATTACTTTTTAATTTTTTTTTGCACCGTTCAAAAGATCTCAACGAGTACTTTTGAATGGTGTAAAAAATCTTGAAAAAAAATATTTATAAATACATTTTATTTTAAAGTCAAAATGGCACGACTTTACGTAGGGGACATTTAAAATGAGACGGAGGAAGTGTGGTTTAACCACATGAATATTCCATTGATGTACATGTCCTGTTGTTCCTAGACCCCTTGGTGGTACGATTGGTCATGTCTAATCACTGATAGGTTCAGAGCCAGCTTTGGGCTAAAACCCGTAGAAAGCCATTGTTTTAAGCCGTAATTTTGAGGTATGTAGGTCCATAAAGTAGTTAGGCTTGCATAAAAATTAAAGTTAATTTATCTCATAATTTTAAAGGCTCAATTTAAAATACAACCCAAGTGAAAGGGCCCAAACGTGATATAATTTGGCTCCTATTTTGTTATCTTGAAAAACTGAGGGGTGTTTGGAGCCTTTCTTTTAGCTTTTTTGCAATTTGCATTATTTACTTTTTGGATTCTAGTTTGATGTATTATTAAATCTGTAGAGTGTTTGGAAGATACGTACAGAATGCATGCATTATGCAACATGGGTAATATTTGGAGAGATATGTAGAGAATATATTTTATAGGTTTTTTTATGTTGGTCAAAATTCAAAAACTAAAAAGTGAAGTAAGAAAGCTCCCTACTTTTGGCTTTTGTTCTCTACGTCAAAAAAACAAAAAGTGCATTTTCATGGAATGCATCATGGGTGAGGACATCCAAACACCCACAAGTAGAAAATGTAAAAATGAAAATGGGGAAAAGTAGTCATTTGGGGACATCCAAACACCCCTGAATTTTGTCTTTTTATTTTTGTTTTTTTATCCTCGTTACAGCTGCTCTTATATTAACCTTACCACCCTCTTCGTCCGCCCACGGCTCAACAATCAATACTTCGCCGAATCAACAAAGGCTATGATGGAAAAACTTGATTATACCAGTTTAATTAGTATATTTGCAGCTAAAAACGCAAGAAAAGCATTTTTAAATGACAGTTTTCATGAATTCTAATTGTTATTGTTTCTCGGTGATTATGATCTCAAATGATTGCAATGACTTCTAGATGAAAGTTTTTTTTTTTTAAGTATTTTTAAACCATGCAAAGTATATTGAGGGCTCACTTAAAAAAAGTTCACTTCAAGTCTCACAAAATTCAGAGCTGGCCCTGGATACGTTCATGCATCGTTCTAGACTTCTAAGAGGATGAATGGTCATTTGAATTGAACACATGTTGTGCCAGAGTCTACAAATTCAGGTAACCTCAATACTTAGGGAATGGAAGTAGAAGAAATGAATGAAACTGAAAATATTCGCGAACGTTAAAGCTTTCAAGATTTTTTGACGTAATTGATGCAGTAGCCATGGAGGAAGAATATTTTCGGCATTTTAAGCCTCGGGTGGCAAAATCGTAATTATGCCACTGTGGAATTTTGCGTTGGGCCCACTTGGGTCGGACCCGAAACGGCCCAACGATCAAGACCCAGTGCCTGTGGCCATGGCGTGCGTCATTTTTCGGGCTTTCGTCGCTGTTTAGGGCTCCGAATGTCCAAATTTGCCGTTTAAGGAAAGATTTGACTTGTCAATTACTTGGGCAAGGAAAATCCAAATTAAGTTGCGCTCTTGGGAAACATTCTAGAAATTTCTCTAGTTTTTTATTTTGCTATTATTTTCAAATTTTCCATTTTTGGTAATTTTGCGTTTTTAATTGATTTGACTTCCTTTTCGGATCAAATCAAATAGGGTTTCCGGTTTCCTATATAATAAGTTGTAAGCCTTAAGGGCGAGACGGTTTTTGGAGTATTATTGAATGATAAAAGAGTCTAGACAGCGTTTTCTCTAAACTTTCTTGTTTGTGTTCGATTGTTGCACGTCTTTTCTGTAGTTCATAGGGCGCCCTGCATCAGTAATCCTATTCTTTAATCTATGAAGAGCTTCTATTCTCTTGTTGGGAACGTGCTCCTTTAAGGTTCCCAAGATGTAGACACCCCGATTTTGAACCCAAGATATGCTCAAGCATTTCCGATGATGAAACGGACCAATCCTGACTACCCGAACTTGTGAAAATGACTCGAACTTGATTAAAACCAACCAAACACCACTAAATAATCCAAACCAAACCAAGAACTGTTAAACCAAACCAAACTACCAGTTTGCCACCAGGAGCCTTGAGCGCTCAAGCTTGAGACTTTGAGCGCTCAAGCCCCTGAGAAACACCTTGAGCGCTCAACCCCACGGCTTTGAGCGCTCAACTCTGAGCCAGTCAGGAATCTACAGAATATCTAATCATGAGATTTTCTGCATGGGGAGCGTCTGGGGTGATTCTATACGATCCTAATACGTATACTACACCCTAAATATACTCCTAATTCTACCCCTAACCCATCCCAAATACAAAACCCACTACTTCTCTCTCCTCTTTTTCCCTCCACTCACTCTACATAAACTCTCCACTATCTCCTGTGAAAAGGGTTCACCATTTTCATACTCCAATACACAACTCACCCATCAATCGTTCTCTCTCTCTCTCTCTCTATAAAAAACCACTCTTTACCCATCAAAACCACCAACAAAAACCATCGGTAAAACACAAAATTCGATTCTTGATCATCAGTTAATCCCATCTTCCATACCATCCACCCCAAACATTGATCAAGATACCAGTAATTATTCTTCCTCAAACCCACAATCAAGTTCAAGTTTTCAATCAAGTTCAAAAGGTAGTTGATGAGTGATTAATGGAGTGGGTAAAATCTGGTTACCCTACTACTAGGCATAGCACGTGCCAAGTAACTTCACCACGAGGGGGTGAATAGCTTGGCACCATATAGGGTACACGTGAGCCCTTTGCCGAGCTGGTTTGGCCATGAATAAGGCTAAAATGATTGAATAAATTAAATATACCAGGATGTGTTAGCTTGGTATAGGTCACAAGGGAGTGCCCCTGATATGGCCGAGCTAGCGGAGCTATGAGCAAAGTTTAATTAGCATTCTGGGATACGTAGATTCAGCTCGGCGAGAGTAGCTGGGTTATGTACGAGTCATACCGAGCTACGTGGAAGCTCGGCACCGCCTCAGATAAGGCGGTGAGACATTCCAGAATATTCTACAGCGGTTCCTTATGAGATAAGGAGCAATACCGTGAAGTAAGGGATTGACATGGGAAGTCCTAAAGTGATTAGGAGTATGTCCCATATAGGAAAGAATCCTATATGAAAGCAGAGACCCTTGCTAGACGAAATCTAGCAGAATAAGGAAACTCATCCCTAATAGGAAAGTCCTATTAGGAAAAGGATTCCTAAAGAGAATAGGAAACGGGGGCACGAGATGCCTAATATGAAGAACATCTACACCTATAAATATAAGAGAATAACCATGACAAAAGGTACGCTGTGAAACCTATTTTCATACGCTTTGTGATTTGAGAATTCAAGTACGTGATACTAACTTAGGCATCGGAGGGCCTTTGCCAACAAGAGGCAAAGGTGCTCTAACCCTTTTTCTGTCTTGCAGATCTAGGGTTGGTTTAAGGAAGCACGTGATCCAGCGCTACGTGGAATTTACCCCGTACAATTGGCGCCGTCTGTGGGAAAACTTACAAAAAGTTCGTCTCCCTCCAATAAAGGATCAACAATGGTGCTTTCAGAGCCCCTTTTGTGCACCCCACGGAGGAAAGAGGTGGAAGACGATGGTGGGACCACGTTGGTGTACACCACAAGAAAGGGCTCAAGGGTGGAAAAAACCGCTGCGGTACTATGAGCACCACAGAAAAAACCAGCAACAAAGAGGTTTGACATAGGGGATATCCCTGAGATTCCAAAGTTCAGGGATACACGCCTAATACGCCATGATTCTCCAAGGGGGAGACACTCAAAAACACCACCAAGAGGGGGGGAAGCCTCCAACCGACGTGAACGGGACAGAAGCCCCCCAAAAAGGGATGGTCACAGGCACACAAGGAATCGAGAGAGGGAAGATAGCCTTGACAGAAAAGAGCAAGAGGCAGAAGAGCTGGCCCGCGAAGTCACTCGACGAGAACGAGAGATTCAGGACCTGAAAAAACAACTCCAAGAAAAAGAGAAAGACTTACGTTCACGGACGAGATCCGTGCAATATGAGGAAAAGGGAAGAGATCGTCACCACAACAGGGCCTCCACCGACCGAGCTGCCTCTCCACGAAAAAGGAGAGACAAGAGTGCTTCTGTGGAAAAGAGAGAAAGAAGGAAGCATGCTAGGGACAGATACGAGAGATCTGGATCCAATGAGCATATTCCCGAGCGGCACACGAGGAGGGGGGATGCTGGCCGAGCTGAGGAAAGCCCTAAAACTGCACGAGAAGCAGCTAAAGAAGCCCTAGGCCAAATTTCTAAGTCACCATTGGCCCATTGGATCCGTACGGAGAAGACGCCAAGCAGGGTGAAACATTCAGCATTCATCCCCTACGAGACCAGCACAGATCCTGTGGCCCACATCCAACACTATCAACAGGCCATGTTCATGCACGAGCGAGATGACGCTTTGTTATGTAAAATGTTCCCCTCTAGCCTGGGAAAGGTGGCTCTGAGTTGGTACCACAAACTCCCAGAGGGGTCAATCCTATGCTGGGCTCAATTAGCTGAAGAATTCACTGCCCGGTTCTTAACAAGCCGAGCAGCTCCCAAGACTTTTGATGCATTGACTTCTATGAGACAGAAGGACGATGAGACACTGCGGCAATACTCCAAACGTTATTGGGAGACTTTCAACGAGATTGAAAATTGCAGTGAGGAATATGCTCTGGCGACATTCAAGACGAGCTTGCCCATGCATAGTAAGTTACGGGAATCACTCACTATGCATCCAGTGAAAACGGTGGCCAAACTCATGGAAAGAATCCAGGAGCATGCACGGGTGGAGGATGACATCCTGCAAGCTGGAGGAAGGATTGTGGCAGGGCAACCTCAGCTTCCAGAAAAGAAGCCAGTAGAATCAAGGGTGTACAAAAAGGATTACACAACAGGACGAAAAGACTACACACAGCAGAAGAAGGACAAAGTTGATCCAGATCCCAAGTCATACTTCAGCGTTATGGCAACTTTCAACATCCCCATCTATAAGATGTTGTACAGGATCAAGAACGAACAGTGGTTCAGAAGGCCCCCAAAGATGACTGGGAACCCAGAAAAGAGAAGAGCCACTAACCAGCACTGCAGCTACCACAGGGATTGGGGACACATGACTGAAGACTGTGTGGAATATAAGAAATTCCTGGATGAGAAGGTGGCAGAGGGCCATCTCAAAGAATTCCTGGCTGATGTCAAGAATGATGCCGAGCTGGTAGAGGAGGTGGACTACGAGAAAGGTCCAAAGGGAACAATCCATATGATACATGGATTAGTTGCCCCTTACACAAACAACGAGATAAGACATATCCAGAGGGTCAACGGACAGGCAAAACAAGTCATGAAGCTCGGCATGAAGAGGCCAAGGGCGGAAGGGATCATGGAGACCCCAATCACCTTCACTGATGATGATCTGGAAGGGGTATCAGTACCCCATAATGACGCACTTGTAATCACCCTACGAATAGGGGAATACGACGTGGAGAAGATTCTTGTTGACCAAGGGGCCAGCACAGAGATCATGTATTACAATACTTTCAAGAAGATGGAGCTCCCTCCAAGTTCATTGCAAAAGTGTCTGGTTCCATTGGTCGGCTTTAGTGCACAGACAGTATGGCCTATGGGAAAGGTCACACTGCCCGTCCGAGCTGGATCAGTGGTTCTGAGCACAGACTTCCTTGTGGTAGACATCCCTTCTTCCTATAACGTGATTATAGGAAGAACTTGGATGCACAAGATGAGGGCAGTTTCTTCAACTTACCATCAGAAGATCAAGTACCCTGGGGCAGATGGCATCGAATGCATTAGAGGGAACCAGAAAGTGGCCGATCTATGTTTTAATATGGTTTTGAAGAAATCACCAAGGGCCGAGCTGGTACAAACGGTTGAGGTTCCAGACCAACCAACCTTAGAAGACGTTGGAGGTGATCCCACTAAGAAGATGGTGGAAGGATTGAAGAAGATACAAATTCAAGAGGACGATGAAGAAAGGTATTTCCTGATCGGCGAGACCCTCCCCGAGCTGGAGAAAAGAGATTTGGTCACCTTTCTTAAAGACCACATCGATGTATTCGCTTGGACCCCCCAGGAGATGCCTGGGATAGATCCTGAGGTCATATGCCACCACCTGAACGTGGACCCTCAGCACAAGCCAGTTGTGCAGAAGGCAAGGAGGTCGGCACCCCAGCACGCAGACGCTGTAATTGAAGAAGTAGAACGACTACTAGAAGCGGATGCCATACGAGAAGTGAGCTATCCAGATTGGTTGGCCAACACAGTTGTAGTCAAGAAAAAGAATGGAAAGTGGAGAGTATGTGTGGACTTCACAAGCCTCAACAAAGCATGCCCCAAAGATAGCTTCCCACTTCCCAGAATTGATCAACTTGTGGATGCTACATCAGGTTATGAGAGGATGAGTTTTCTTGACGCATATCGAGGATATCATCAGATAGCTATGTACGAGCCCGATCAAGAAAAGACGTCCTTTATCTCCCCCAGAGGGCTCTACTGCTATAAGGTTATGCCGTTTGGGCTGAGGAATGCTGGAGCAACCTATCAAAGATTGGTGACCAAAATGTTCAAGGAACAGCTCGGCAAAACTATGGAGGTCTACATCGATGACATGGTAGTCAAGAGCAAGTTGAAGCCTGATCACCTAGCTGACCTAAAGGTAACTTTCAACATTTTGAGGAAATTCAAGCTAAAATTAAACGCTTCAAAGTGTGCTTTTGGAGTCAGCTCGGGGAAATTTCTTAGGCACTTAGTGACTAAAAGAGGGATTGAAGCCAACCCAGATCAAATCACGGCTCTGCAAGGCCTTCAAAGCCCAAAGACCACGAAGGAGGTCCAAAGGCTGACAGGAATGGCAGCAGCACTCAATCGCTTCATCAGCAAATCCTCAGACCGCTGCAGACCTTTCTTTCAACTTCTGAAGAAGAGAGAGGGATACGAGTGGGAAGCCGAACAGGAACGGGCTTTCCAGGAGTTAAAAAGCTACTTGTCATCAACACCCTTGCTCTCTACTCCAGAAGCTGGGGAGCGGTTGATACTATACTTAGCAGTATCTAATCATGCGGTCAGCTCGGTCCTCCTACGAATAAAGGGGACGGAGCAGGCTCCAATCTATTTCGTAAGCAAGACATTGTTAGAAGCTGAGACACGTTACCTACCATTGGAAAAACTGGTATATGCCCTCATTGTTGCATCAAGAAAGCTGCCCCATTACTTCTTGCAACACCCCATCACCGTATTCACTGAATACCCACTAAGGGCCATGCTCAGGAAAGCAGATTTCTCTGGTAGAATCTCCAAGTGGTCAATAGAACTAAGTCAGTTCGACCTCGATTATCAGCCCAGAACAGCAATCAAAGGGCAGGTTTTAGCTGACTTCATAGCAGAATTCGCTCCGACAGTAGCCCCACCACCGCCAGGTCTCCACGTGAAGGAGCAAGTCAGTAATCCTGAGCCACCAACGAGAATGGCCGACCTGGATCAAGACGAATGGAGGCTTTACGTTGATGGGTCAGCCTGCAACAAAGGATCTGGAGCAGGGGTTGTGCTTTACTCTCCAGAAGGACTGATCTTGGAGCATGCACTACGGCTGGGATTTAGTGCCACAAACAATGTAGCAGAATATGAGGCACTGCTAGCTGGACTGAGAAGTGCTCTAGAGCTCAAGGTACATAAATTACGAATATTTTGTGATTCCCAACTAGTTGTTAACCATCTTTCAGGAGAATACGCTACGAAGAGCGAAAAGATGGCTGCGTACTCAGAAACAGCCAAGGATTTGCTAGACAAATTTGATAGGATCCATATCCAGCAGATCAGCTCGGGACAGAATGCACATGCAGACTCACTGGCCTGTCTTGGGTCAGCGGTTAAGACGGAGTATCGCCGCACAATTACAGTAGACTATCTCAGCGAACCAAGTATTGGCCGAGCCGTGGAAATCGTAATGGAAACAGAGCTTGGGCCGAGCTGGATGGACCCAATAGTGGCATACCTACGAGATGGGACCTTGCCAGAGGATAAGAGGGAAGCACACAAAATCAAGACCAAGTCAGTACGCTTTTGGCTCTCTCCAGAAGGTAAGCTTTACAGAAAATCTTTCCTTGGTCCATATTTATTGTGTGTACACCCAGCCCTTGTTCAGAAATTCCTCCATGAGATCCATGCTGGAACTTGTGGGGGACACACCGGTGGTAGGTCCATAGCCCCCCGAGCAATATCCCAGGGATATTGGTGGTCGTACATGCAAGAGGATACAAAGGCTTTTGTCAAGAAGTGCGAGAAGTGCCAGAGGTATTCCCCTCTTATCCGAGCTCCAGCAGAGGACTTGCTGCCGCTAACCAGCCCATGGCCTTTTGCCCAATGGGGATTAGATATCGTGGGTCCTCTCCCTATGGCAACAGGGAAACGAAAATTCCTACTCATTGGCACTGACTACTTCACTAAGTGGATAGAGGGAGAAGCTCTTGCTAAAATCACAGAAGCTATGGTGGAAAAGTTCGTCTGGAATAAGATAATTACAAGGTTTGGGGTACCCTACTCTATTATCTCAGATAACGGGTCCCAATTCGGCAAGAAGTTCAAGGCCTTCTGTGCTCAGTACGGCATCAGAAATTATTACTCGACCCCTGCCTACCCGCAGAGCAATGGCCAGGCAGAAGCATCCAACAAGACTATCCTAAAGAGTCTCAAGAAGAGGTTGGAAAAGAAAAAGGGTAAATGGCCAGATGAGCTTCCAGCCGTGCTTTGGGCTTATAGGACCACCCCACGGCGATCTACGGGAGAGACGCCGTATTCCCTTGCTTATGGGACAGAGGCAGTGATTCCCCTAGAGGTTGGATTGCCAACCATTCGCACTACCCTGGTGGAGTCAGGGGGCAACGATAAAGCCCTGGCCGAGCAGCTAGACCTCGCCGAAGAAAAGAGAGAGCGGGCTCTCATTACCTTAGCAGCATACCAAGAGCAGCTACGAAGGAGCTACAATAAGAAGGTACAGCCAAGAGAATTTAAAGTTGGCGATCTAGTCCTAAGGAAGGTTTTGGCCAACACCAAAGTATCCTCAGACGGAAAGCTTGGCCCGAACTGGGAAGGCCCATACAAGATCGTAGGGATCGCTGGCATTGGGGCCTACCGCTTGGCCGACCTGGATGGGAAACCAGTCCCACGACCATGGAATGTCCAGAACCTCAGAAAATTCTTCCAGTAATGTTTGTGTGATTACGAATACAATCACATTTCTTTTTTCGAATTTATTTTTAGATTGAGATTACGAGTAAAATCACCAACATTAGTTATTCAGATTTTTTGATATTTCTAGCATTAATGAAATGTTATCATGATTTTGGTTAATATGAACCGCAATTTCTACTTCAAAATTTGGATTCCTATTGGGGAGCAGAGGATATGTATATCTGCAGTGAATATGTGTTTTGCAACGAATATTGCACGAAAGGTCCTAAGTATGAAAAAACTTAGGGTTTTGCAACGAATATTGCACGAAAGATCCTAAGTATGAAAAAACTTAGGGTTTTGCAACGAATATTGCACGAAAGATCCTAAGTATGAAAAAACTAAGGGTTTTGCAACGAATCTTAGGGTTTTGCAACGAATATTGCACGAAAGGTCCTAAGTATGAAAAAACTTAGGGTTTTGCAACGAATATTGCACGAAAGATCTTAAGTATGAAAAAACTTAGGGTTTTGCAACGAATATTGCACGAAAGATCCTAAGTATGAAAAAACTTAGGGTTTTGCAACGAATATTGCACGAAAGATCCTAAGTATGAAAAAACTTAGGGTTTTGCAACGAATATTGCACGAAAGGTCCTAAGTATGAAAAAACTTAGGGTTTCGCAACGAATATTGCACGAAAGGTCCTAAGTATGAAAACTTAGTATTAAGAGCTTCTAAGTATGAAGAAACTTAGTCTGAGCAGAATGCTACGTTTGAAGAGCCTCAAAAGAGTAGTATGAAAAAAACTCAGCTCGGCGAGCAAATATTGCAACAAAGGGCAAGCAAAATCCCTACTGAATTGAATTGAAGGGTAGAAATGTCACCAGGCCACATATGACCAAAACTGGTCACCCAGGACCAGCTACCAGCAAAACCAATGTATCAAACCAAACCATAAAGAATCAAGGTGTCAAAGTAGCGAAGGGCCACAGACGGCCGAACAGACCACGCAGGGTCCAGAGAAAAAGATTCAAGTAAAATAAATCAGACAGGCACTAAGCCTCTTCACTAAGCCCGGAGGCATCAGTGGCAGGGTTGGGACCAGAGTTGTTACCGGCATCTTCTGGGGCAGAGAGGTCGGCCTGGGGACCATCAGTCTGAGTCTGCTCGGACGGAGGCTCGGCCTGGTTTTCCGGATCAGGTTGGGCCTGGGCATTTGCTTGAGCTTGAGCAGCGGCCGCCTTACTCGGCAATTCCATGTCAGACCAATGTGGAGACGACTCGTCAACACCGAGCTTTTCAAGGCAGCGCCGCCAAGCCGCCTCCCAAATGGCATCTTGCACGACCGGCATCTGCGCCTTATAATGCTCCGTGACCTCCAGGACAGCACGATCGTACTCAGCTGCTGCCTTGGCCTCAGCAGCGGTCAGCTGATTGCTCAGTCCGAGTTCGACCTCCTCCGATCTCTTTACCAGGTCGGCGTTCTCCCCCCTGAGCGCCTCCACCTCAGCTCGGGCTTCCTTAAGGAACTGGGAGTACTGGGCGTTTTCCTTCTCCGCCCTCTCAGCCCTTTTTTGCTCTTTCTTGAGCTCCCTCTCGGCCTCCTTCGCCCTCTCGAACCCCACGTATGCCTTCTGCATGATCTGCAAATGAAAGTACGATGTATAAAGAAGTCTGACAATACAGATACACTGGAGTGGAACTAAGGGTGATAATTGTACCTTAGCACTGGATTGGAACACTGACTTCATCAGCACTTCATATGAATTATTCTTCTCCCTCTCTATGTCATTGGGCAGAAAAGCAGCTCTGGCAACGCCAAACGCCACATCAGTAGAAGAGATCTTGTCCCCGCCCAGGGCTGTGCCAACGGCCGAGTTTCGGACGGAGATAGGCTAGCATCCCCAGTCCTTCTCCTCTGGGTTGGGGGCTGCAAGTCCTGAGTACCCTCCAGTGGCCTTTTGTCTCTTTGCCGATCGGTGAGGGAGGTTGCTACTGGAGGAGGAGGGGTGACATTCCTGACAGACGGTGGAGCACGGGAGGTTCCACCCAGGCTGAGTGTGTCCAGCAGATTGATCGGTTGTAGAGGCATCTCAGAGCGATCTGGTGAAGGAGAGTAGCCCGGCGAGTCGTCCGAGTCTGCAAGAAGGTCCGATTGCACGGCTAGGGCTTGGACAAGTCCACGATGATCCAAACCACCTACTTCTTCTTCTTTTTCTTCCTCTTCAGCAACTCTCCCGGACGTGCTCGGCTCTAGGTCAGTACGCACGAGGATTGGAATGGCGGTTTGGATCTCGGGGATATGGGCAAATGTGACTTGCCTCTGAAGATCTTCAGGAGCTTGGGACCGTGATGACCTTTGTCTGGCTCGGCCTCTAGGGGCACGAGTTCTTTCTCGGTCAGCTGGTCGGCCTGTGGCGATCACGGAAGAAGGTGGCGGCCAGGCGTGCCTTGTCCTACGTTCTCCCTCTCTCCTGATATTACCCCAGTAAGTCGGAGTATAATCCAGCAACTGATGGGCTGAACGACCAAGCCCTACAGGAGTCGGCTCGAAACCGTCCCACTAGAGGGCCTTGGCAATGTCCTCGCGGTGGAGCTTGCCGTGGATCAGGCGGCCACCGTGGTTAAGGTTATCCGCTGCAAAACAACACAATGGAGAAGTGGTCAGCTACAACTTAAAACAGAGGTAACAATATAAAACCAGCTCGGGAACGAAAATACTAACGTAGTCTGCCTGCAGCTCTGGGGCAAGCAAGGCCGATTGTGTTCCCCTCGGCATCTCTGGGCTCCCAGTTGCCGGTGACTACAATGAAGTCATCCGCCTCTCCCTTTGAGGAGTTCGGCAGATCAAGGATAAGCTTTTGATTGGGACTCCTTGCTTTGAAGTAGTAATTCTTCTCGGCTGTAGGGACTACACTATAGAGGTAATGTAAGTCCCACCAGTCGAGATTAAGGTCGAGCAGCCTATTGAGAGCCACTGTGCCCATGACTACCCTGACAAAGTTAGGACAGAGTTGCCTAGGGTTCAATTGACACCTGAAACAGACCTCACGGAAGAAGGGATGAAGGGGAAACCTAAGGCCACCCTCCACGATAAAAATTAGAGGAACGTAAAGCGTGTTCTCATCTTGACCCTCTTCTATTAAGTCCTCAGACCTACCTAGCCGGAATTGTACATCGGCGGGAATCTCGTACTCTCTACGGAACGCCATCATTTTCTCTGGGGTACTTATGAGAGTCCTGTGCCTACCCATTTTTTCTGGAAAATTAGGGTTTCATAGTTGGAACCCAGGAAAGAAGATGAACAGACGCCGGATGGAACGACTTGGACAAATCACGAAACAGAAATTTCGACGTACGAACGGAAAAAGTCTAAGAAAGGGGCACTTACGAGGGGAAGTGAACTTAATAGGGTGCTTTTCCGACGAAAAAACGGAAAGGAGGTGGTGCTTTCCGACGAGGAAACCGGTGGCGTGATTGCAAAAAGCTTGAAAGCAGCAACAATGGCGGACGAGGCTCTCTTCTCTCTCTTCTTTGCTTTTGACGAGTGTGAAGTAAAGCGGAAGGGAGGGGGTTTTTGGTTTTAGAGGGATTTGGGGGGAAAAAATAATGATTATCCCGCTCGAAACCCCATGAAAGTGGAACGTGACACACGGAGAACGTCAGCGGAACCGTCCTTTGGGCTTATCCGAGCCACCAACGGGTCATTTCGCATTAAAAGCAGTGACAGCGTTGCCACCCACGTTGAGGGGGGGGCGTGCGGAAGAAACATCAGGAACCGTTGAAGCTCTGTGCGCTACTGATGCATAACAGTAACGGCAGAGCTGGGGAGCAATTGGAGTGGGTAAAATCTGGTTACCCTACTACTAGGCATAGCACGTGCCAAGTAACTTCACCACGAGGGGGTGGATAGCTTGGCACCATATAGGGTACACGTGAGCCCTTTGCCGAGCTGGTTTGGCCATGAATAAGGCTAAAATGATTGAATAAATTAAATATACCAGGATGTGTTAGCTTGGTATAGGTCACAAGGGAGTGCCCCTGATATGGCCGAGCTAGCGGAGCTATGAGCAAAGTTTAATTAGCATTCTGGGATACGTAGATTCAGCTCGGCGAGAGTAGCTGGGTTATGTACGAGTCATACCGAGCTACGTGGAAGCTCGGCACCGCCTCAGATAAGGCGGTGAGACATTCCAGAATATTCTACAGCGGTTCCTTATGAGATAAGGAGCAATACCGTGAAGTAAGGGATTGACATGGGAAGTCCTAAAGTGATTAGGAGTATGTCCCATATAGGAAAGAATCCTATATGAAAGCAGAGACCCTTGCTAGACGAAATCTAGCAGAATAAGGAAACTCGTCCCTAATAGGAAAGTCCTATTAGGAAAAGGATTCCTAAAGAGAATAGGAAACGGGGGCACGAGATGCCTAATATGAAGAACATCTACACCTATAAATATAAGAGAATAACCATGACAAAAGGTACGCTGTGAAACCTATTTTCATACGCTTTGTGATTTGAGAATTCAAGTACGTGATACTAACTTAGGCATCGGAGGGCCTTTGCCAACAAGAGGCAAAGGTGCTCTAACCCTTTTTCTGTCTTGCAGATCTAGGGTTGGTTTAAGGAAGCACGTGATCCAGCGCTACGTGAAATTTACCCCGTACAATTAACTCACTGTCTTGGTCCTTCTGAGGAAGACTAGTGAGTTCAATCAAGTTCTCTATACTTCCATTGAACTCACAGAGGTCTAAAAGTTGTTTAAAAGCTCTGTTAAAATCTGCAGTTGAAACAAGTGTTGAGCGCTCAAGCCTCTGGCTTTGAGCGCTCAAACCCAATCCTGGGCAGTTTACTGTTTTGTTAAGTTTTAAGCCTTTCGTTGGTTTTGATTGCCATTTAATAGTTAACTATGTTCATTTTACTCTCCAAAAGTTTATGTCTTTACCTCAAAACCATTTGCATGAACCTAAATTAACTATTATATGGTAATCAATTTGCAGAATCCTTGGAAACCTTGTGTCTAAATGCAAAACAGTGGTTTGATACTTCATAAACTTTTGTATTGCATGTTAATGGTCTTGAGAAGTATCCAGAATCCATTTTCTTTAACAAAAATCAGAAAAATCATTTAAAGGCTTGAGCGCTCAAAGCCATCTACTTGAGCGCTCAAGATGTTCTTGAGCAGTTTGTTGATTCTTGGTTGTTTCGATGATAGATCATTATTTATTTGATTTATGATGTGAATATGTTGTTATATCTACGCTGATGGTGTCTACATTTGTTGAATCATAATGGTTAGCTTCTTGTTTCATTCTTTGGGAGATCGAAGTTCAATCTTCTTAAGTTTGTTTCTTCATCAAAAGGGTTTTATGAGTATTTGATCTTGCAAAGAATGAGCAAAAGGGGATGTAGAGGCTTGAAATTTCAGAAGCCAGAAACTAGGTTGAGCGCTCAATCCATGAGACTTAAGCGCTCAAACTGGTTTGGAAGGTTTGAGCGCTCAAGTCTTCACCTTTGAGCGCTCAATGTCTATTCTGGAATCCAGATTGTGAGTCAGTGTTGTCAAACTTCATATTCATGATCTTTTTTTTGGTCACTAGTCAGTTTCTATTGATATTCAGCTCAGTAAATATTTGTTGTAATTCCTTGTTTTCATCATTCGCATGTAAATCATGTGCACAAGCATCCACGTAAAACTTGCATTGTTGTATTTTCTTACTGCTTAAGTGATTCCCATTCCCAATTTCCTATTTTGGTGTTTTAATCTAGATTTTAAATATTTTCGAAATCCCACAAAATATTGAGTAGAGACCGGTTCACGGACCGGGCGAGAGGGGTGCCGTAAAACCCTTCCCCTCTCGTAACCAAACCCCCGAATCCGAGAAATCTTTGGTTTAGCCATGATCAGTAAAATCTTTTTCAACGGGCAAACGAGTCATTGTTGATCGGTTTCTCGGGTTCGGACCTTAAACCCGGGTGGCGACTCTAATCACAATCTTTTCGAAACGCTGAAACCGCACCGATCTCCGTGGGCCGTCCACAAGCTGGCGACTCCGCTGGGGACTCTGGTTAATGTATATTTTATTTAATTACATTTGTGCAATTTCTATTACACTTATGTAATTTTATCGAAATATGTGTTAATCAAAAGTGGGTTTAATTCGAAAAATATTTTGTGGGATTTTTCAAATGTTTGAAATCTGATTCTTGCATTGCACTTGCATAGTTCTTAGCCTCGCTGGCGTGTTTTGGCAATCCTGCCCGGCTTGCCGGTGACAGGGAATCCCGAAATGCCCAGCAGCCCTCGACCGTGATAAATCACATCGTCACTATCGTTTTTAACGGTAGGAGGCGGTTTTGATTTTGAGTCCGGGGTACCCTCGGTGACCAAAACCGGCCTTTACATATAGTTAGCCATAGAACCCCACGTTTAGCAACCCACCTGTACCTTAAGATTATGTGCTCCATCTTGATTACGTGCTATGTGCTACTATCTTTCCAAGCATGCCATGTTGCATTCATGCACTTGCATTATATATAGTCTTCGCGAGCGTCGTTTGCATAGATTTTCTGCTTAGATTTTAATGTCTCGACAGTTAGTAGAAGGTTGCCTCGGCCCGATGATGAGTCGTGCATCCCATATGCGCATTGTTCTTACGAGTTAGCCTTCAGGACGGCCGGACGTGGGAAAATTTGGACCATCAAAATTCCTAAACACTGATCTAAACGGGTTTAAGGGACCTTGGCCCGAGGAGGATCAATCGCCCGTAGGCTTCCGATCTTAGATCATTGTCGGAATATGTGTGGACCAGAATTTCCCAAATCCGACCATCCAATATCAAGGGCTTATCGCTTAAAGGAAAACTTGAGGATTGAAGCAATCTTCCAAAGCTGTCGAATACAGTCTAGGAGACTTTAAATCCATGGAGTTTGAGATACCTCCGGTGTTGGCTGTGCCCAAACGGCCGCCCGTGATTCAAACTAGCCTTGAGATCATTAGTATCTGGATTATAACACCCAAATTGTTTTGTCTCGGATGGCCCGGAAAAGTGATTGGCTCTGATTTCAACAAGCTTGGAATTTAACCTGCTGAGTAATGGCCTACCCGGGGTGTTGGAAAATCTTCTGTACAATGATCTTAAGTGAGATTTGGATCCGGTAGACTAACCCTAGGTTGTACATGAAGTCTAGGAGACTTTAAATCCATGGAGTTTGAGATACCTCCGGTGTTGGCCGTGCCCAAACGGCCGCCCGTGTTTCGGACTAGCCTTGGAACTGCCTGTATCTGGATGGCAACACCTCATTGCTTTGTCTCGGATGGTCAAGAAAAGCGCTACGGCGTCAACATTTAGGCTTTAGGTTGAAACGCCGTACTCGCCGAGTAACGACTTACCCGTGGTGTTGATACAATCTTCTGTGCAAACGGTTCCACGTGAGATCCGAAACCGGTAGATCAACTCTGAGGCTAGAAATAGGACTAACTCCGTGAGTTGAGATGGGATGAGACGATAGTGAGCATTTATAAATCATTCTTTCATGTGCATAGTAAACACATCGAGTACGCATCTGAGTCCGGCTTTTGCGTTATGTCCAGTTCTTAAACCATTGGGCCTACCAAGAAGAAGAAGACCTTACCTGTTTGGATTCGACCTCCCGGGCAAAGATTGTCTAGATCCCTATCACTGAAGTCCGAAGCAAGTATGTCGGCTGAACTGGAGCAAGATCCCCCTAACGAGTTTGAGCAACTGAGGAAGGAGATGCATGATGAGAGGGTTCGGAATGACACCCGAGTCGCCCAACTCATGGCGATCATGTTAAATATTCAGAGTCGACTCCCTCCACCTCAGCAGCAAATACCCGATGGTGGGGCTAGGAATCAAGAGGTCCCAAATGATGAGCATCCGGAACAACCCCCTCCCCCTGAAAATCCCCAATTGGCTGAAATGCTAGCTAAGATACTCAAGCTAGAAGAATCTGTGGCCAAGAATGAGAAACGAGCCATTACCGGTTTCGACATGAACAAATTTTGCATCTTCCCAGGCGCTAAGCTCCCTAAAAAGTTCAAACATGTTGAATTTGAGAAGTTTGATGGAACTGGGGATCCAAGGGGACATATTCAGGCATATGTAAGTTCCCTTTCTCTGCAAGAAGTGGATGAGCCCGCCATGGCGCAAATGTTCCATGAGACTCTCACAGGACCTGCACTCCAATGGCTCTTATCACTTGATATCTCGAAGAGACAGACTTGGGAAGAAATGGTGGCTGCTTTTATTAAGCAATATGAGTATAACGTCCAGCTCAAAGTCACTACTCGCGAACTCGAGAGTATCAAGATGAAAGAGAAAGAATCATTTGCAGATTTTGTGAAGAGATGGAGAGCAAAGGCTGCACAAATGACCGATCGTCCCAGTGACAAAGATCAAATGCGCATCATAACCAAGAACCTTCAACCAGATTTGGCCCAATACATTGTGACGGCCCAAGCGCATAATTTTGAGACTTACTTTGAGACGGGTTTGACGATTGAAGAAGCCTTACAAAGTGGGGTGTTGAAGAAGGGAGATCCAATCCCCAAGCCTAAGCGCAATTACATTGGAAACACCTCGTCCCTGTATGCAAATCCCAGTTACACAACCGGCACCTCGTCTAATCCCATGAATCACCAATCTCATAGAACCGAGCCCATAAACGCCATCTTGTCTCAACCAACCCAATCAGCTCAAGCACCACCAAGCCAAAGAGGACGGCGTGTCTTCACCCCTCTCCCCTTACCTCTACCAGTCATTTTTGAGCGACTTGTTCAGCAAGGAAAAATTAAACCCCTCCAACCAACTCCACCTCCACAAAATCCCCCACCAACCTACAACCCTAACACCTTCTGCGTCTTCCATCAAACTCCTGGCCATCCCACTGAAAGGTGTCAGCGCCTGCGTCATGAGATTCAAGATCTCATTGACAATAAACAAATTCGAGACCCCACCGAAAAGCCCAATGTAGTCACCAACCCTCTTCCAGCTCACAAAAGAAACGGTAACGTAAGCCAGATAGCCCTCAGCTCCACTCAAAAAGACCAAAACCCTACTCCCTTTGATCCAAGCCGATTCATTATACCAGAAACAGACCCTCAGCCCATTGTGTCTATACCTGATGAATGCGAAGCGTGCTTCCTTGATGCACATTTGGATCCTACGATATGGCAAGAATGGGGTGGTTTGATAATGGCCATGGAGGCTCAGGAATACGAACAGATGGTGGCCAATAATGTGGTGAATGAAGAAATTTGGCCGCATAATGAACAGATTGAGGAAGAACCCCCGCACGGCGCCATGATGAACCTACTTTTGAATCCAGATCCGCTTGATGGGCACGCGCTTCCTAATCTTTTTGAACCATTTCCGTTGGTACAAGATCAACCACCTATGGAGGAGGGACAGGGACAGAATTGGCATCAGGAGAATGGGGCACTCAATATTGCACAGGAAGATGAATGGGATCCCACACCCAATGAATGGCAACTCATGGACCCCAATGATCCGCTAGATGGGTCTACACTCCCCATGTTCTTTGAAGAAGCCTATTTTCCGATGCCACCATTGTGGGAAGGTCGCTCTGATTTCTCCATGATGAGTGAACATGCTATAAATTGAATGACGGAGGGAATAGAGTTCACACCATACGATTACATAGTCGATGAAAATCTCCTAGCACCTCAAGTGCAAATCCCGGAGGGTTGTAATATCATGATGTTGAACGGTGGTTTGCCCGATGTTTGGGAACAGCAAATGGAGGGGAATGGTGTGGCTAATGTGTGGGCCAATCAAAATGAAGAAATAGCACTTGCACCACTGTGGGTTGGGAATGATGAAGTCTGGGCAGTCAACGAAGCGACAATGGAGAACGGAGATGTATGGAGCGAAGCAACGGTGGAAGGGATTACCAAGGGTTTGGAAGAAGCCAGCATTGAAAAGGGAAAAAGAAAGGCAGAAGGCGATTTAGTCGACCTTTACACCGACTACACCGACTTGTGGGGGGATGATATTGATTCAGTTCTTCATCTTCTTCGGAGTGGACGGTTCTATCAGCCGCCTCAAATGTACACTGGAAGTACCTCTAACCCACCTCCTAACTCCCTAAACCAGCCACCTTTTAACCTAACTCCACAAAATAACCCAACTCCACAGAACAACTCAACTCCACCAGACAACCCCATTGACCCAATCGCTAACCCTACCGACTTTCAAACCCTTTTTAACCCACCGGTTAACCAATCCCATGCTAACTCTACAACCAACGGTCGTGTGACTCGTTCAAAACCCCCACCAACCACTGAAGAGAATCCTATCCAAAAGCAACTTGAGAAGACCCCGGCTGCCTTAACCATTTGGGGACTACTCATGAGCTCCAGCGAGCATAGACAGAAACTTGCTCAAGCATTGTCTTGTATGGAGATTGCTCCTGATATCACTCCTGAAGCCATGATGGCCACCATCACTACCAAGCCTACCATTACCACTAAACCAACCAAACATGTCGTAACCTTTACCGAAGCTGACTTACCGCTCGAAGGGACTGACCACAACAAACCCTTACATGTCACCATGAAGTGCATGGGGAAATGGATCCCGGTGGTGTTAATAGATAATGGATCTGCACTCAACGTCTGTCCTCTACGAACGGCCTTGTGCTTGGGGCTTAAGCCAAAAGATTTCACGCCATCTGATCTCACTGTTCGAGCTTACGACAACACCCGTCGCAGTGTGCTTGGGACAGTTGAAATGGAGATTGCTGCAGAGGGGTTTAAGTCGACAATAGAGTTTCATGTACTCGAGATCCCGGCTTCGTTCAATTTGTTGCTAGGACGTCCTTGGATGCATCGTCCCGATATTATGGCAGTTCCATCCACTCTGCATCAGAAGGTTCTACTTGGTTTGGAAGGTGGAACAATTGCTCTCTACGGAGACACAGGCATTCGTCCTCATGCTGAAGATAATGCTCCCCTGCTAGAAATTATGCATGATGAGAATGATGTTCAACTTGGGGGTTTCGCTTTTGATACGTCCGGCGGTGTGTTCACGCTACGCATCGATGATGATTTTTCAATCAGCACCACCGCCCTTGAAATGATGAGAAGGATGTCCTACTTACCAGGGACTGGCTTGGGTCGAACTCACCAGGGGGTGGCTCAATTTCCTGAATTCCCTTCTCAGCGAGGCCGTTTTGGTTTGAGATATAAGCCTACATTGAAAGAAATGCAAAGAGGGAAGACTAATAAGGCTAGCACCAGTACGGACCGCCGGATTCGCTTTGTCAGGGAAGGGTCAAATGAACCATACCACGGTCAGCCTGAGCCATTTGTAAATGAAATAAATGGAAAGATGCACCCAGGATTCGAAATCTTTGCTAATGATGCTTGGGATAGCGAAGAAGAGCACGAAAAGGTTGAACAATTGGTGAAAGACCTCAAAGCAGACTGGATGGAGGCTTTGGATGGTGGGATCTTGAGGTCAATGTTCGAAGAGGTCAGTCTAACAGGTAAGGATAAAGAAGAGCCAGCAGTGATGATGCTTGGACAAGAGGCATTCGAAGACCCCAGTGTGCTGATAGTGGATGCAGTCGGAGAGTACAAGAATTGCACTTTCACTCCTGTTGTAAAATTTACTAATGCATTCACTAAGCTAGAGTCCGAGTCTGAATCAGAGTTTGAACTTGACTGTGAGTCGGAGTTTGTGCCTTATGGCCCTCCACATCATCATTTCTATTTTGAATTTGAGTCTGATGCCATGTACTGCGCCCCAGAGGGCTTTGTTAATGAAATGGATGGCGATTTCGCTTACTTTGTTGTTCCCGAAATAAATTGTGTTGACCCTGACAATGATGAGATTGAGTTCGAGGGAGAAATACCCAAAGAACTTAAGTCTCTAATTGAAAGGGAAAATGAAAGGCATGCTCAGCCAATAAAAGAAGAAGTTATTTCAATAAAATTGAGAAATGAGGAAAATCCTCGCATGGTTCAAATCGGTTCCGGGCTATCTTTGGAGGAACAGAACTTGCTCATTGATTTACTCAAAGAATTCGAGGATGTTTTCGCTTGGTCCCACGTAGATATGCCCGGAATCGATCCTGAAATTGTGCAACACCGAATTCCCTTGTACCCTGATGCAAAACCAGTGAAACAGAAATTGAGGAAAATTAGGCCGGATTGGGTAGAAAAGGTCAAGGAAGAGGTTACCAAACAATTCAACGCCGGTTTCCTGATGGTAACTGAATATCCACAGTGGGTTGCAAATATCGTGCCGGTACCTAAAAAGGACGGAAGAGTCAGGGTGTGTGTAGATTTCAGAGATTTGAACAAAGCTAGCCCAAAGGACGACTTTCCCTTGCCTCACATCGACGTACTGGTGGATAACACGGCAGGGCATGCACTGCTCTCATTCATGGATGGGTTCTCAGGGTACAACCAGATTCTGATGGCTCCAGAAGATTGAGAGAAAACAACTTTCACCACTGAATGGGGGACGTTCTGTTATCGAGTTATGCCGTTTGGACTGAAGAACGCCGGGTCAACTTACCAACGAGCCGCTACAACCTTGTTACATGACATGATGCACAAAGAAGTTGAGGTGTATGTGGATGACATGATTGTGAAAGCGAAGGAAAGAGAAGGCAATCTCCCAGCACTACGCAAATTCTTCGAGAGGATACGTAAGTACCGAATGCGCCTCAATCCACAGAAATGCACGTTTGGAGTCACCGCAGGGAAGATGTTGGGATTCATGATCACCACCAGAGGAATTGAAGTGGACCCGTCAAAAATCAAAGCTATTCTCGATATGGAACCACCCCGAACGGAAAAAGAGGTGCGGAGCTTTCTCGGGAAAATCCAGTTCATCAGTAGATTCATCGCAAAGTTAACATCGACTTGCGAGCCGATGTTTCGTCT
>CM037161.1:42956851-43010283 GCA_020921065.1 Vaccinium darrowii
TATTGTTTACTGTTAGTTTTGGATGTTGTTATCCTTGATCACTAAACTTACTAAACAGGCTCTGAAAATCGTTGTGGATGGGTTCTCCTTGTTATGTATGTGGGTCAGGAATGGATATGGCACAAACAGAGATGCATGGATTTATTGAGATCGTTGTGCATTATATACATGTCTTCTTGGTACTTGTTTGTCTCCTAGAAACTAGAGTGGTTTCATCAAAAATAATACAATATCCCTCCAGCAGGTCTAGAGATTGATCCATATTTCTCGATATGAAGAAACATGGATGATTTTCCTTTCGAGGGTTTCATTTATTTGTACAGGATCTATAGCCCAGGCTTTCGTTTTAAGATAATGAGATAAGAGGAATGAAAGATGGTGTGCTCAGATATCCCCCAGGGTATTGTGCGATTACATTTTTGTAAACTGCAGTTAAACTGAGACGACTTTTAGGGCCTATTTGATTGGTCGTGGTGGATTATATTAGGGGTGTAACCGGTTCGGTTTGGTTCGGTTCGGAGGGGTTTTTGACTGAACCGAGCAAAACCGGTTCGGAGGAACCACAGAACCGAAACCGATTGTTTGGGATCGGTTCGGTTCGTCCCGGTTCGGAAGTCGGTTCGGTTCGGCCGAGGAAGAGAGAGAGAGAGAGAGAGAGAGAGAGAACAGATCTAAAAAAATATCTAATACACCAGAAAAAACGAACAGATCTAAAAACATGAACAGATCTGAGTAATACGCATGACGAGCAACAAGATCTAGACATATTGGACGAAACCCACTTGTTTCATAACCCACTTGTTTCATACAGTCATACATATTGGACGAAATATTCATACAGTCATACATACATTGGACGGAAAAGGAACAAATATTGATGGTGTTAGCCATGAATAATACACACACACATGTATATACGTTGTGTGAGAGTACCGATCGAGAGAGATCGCGGCGTTGATGGAGTTAGCCAACGATGGTGTTCACGTGTGTTGCCGACGATGGTGTTCCCGTGGGCGTTGAGCCGTTGACGGCGTTGATGGAGAACGTGGATCTCTGATCTCTGATCGTCGATCTTCCATCTCGGACGGAGAGAGAGAGAGAGAGAGAGAGAGAGTGAGGTCGGCGCAGAAGAAAAGAAGAGTAGGGTTTTCTCTCTCTACTCTCAGTTGAAATCAGGAAAAATGGTAACTGGGCAAGTGAAATGGGCTCTTAAAGCATATATATATATATATAGTATGACTCACGGGTACATATTAAATATATTTCTTCTCACTAAAAACGTAAGCAGACGCGCTAGCCTAGTGGTAAGGACGTGGCTTTCTACGCCAGAGGTCGGGGGATCGATCCCCACCTCTTACGTTTTTCAAGGTATATAACATATACCGGTTCGGTTCGGTTCGGTTTGTGTAAAAAAACTCTCGAACCGGTTTCAAAAAAATTTGAATTCTGAGAACCGAACCGAATTTAAATATTTTAAAAACCGAAAAAATCAACCGGTTCGGTTCGGTTCTTGTACTCGGTTCGGTTCAGCCGGTTTTTTGTTCACCCCTAGATTATATTTCCCTTGGGATTGTATTATGACCCTTGAATGCAGCAATTAGTTAACTGACTTCATTCATGCAATGTTGTATACGTTGGTTGGGGCCCATGATATTGGCAATCTCTGGCTATTAGTCCAGTGAGCTTAATTATCCTATAGGTTTATATAACTGTATATCTTTTCAGTTGTAGTCCAACCAACAAAACATGGCTTTAATAGTGATGTTTTCTGAGATTCATTTGCTGTTATGGTCTATGGTTGGTAGAACTTCCAACTTGTGTCACATTTGTTATTTAACCAGAATCCGATGAAGTGTGCATTTTTGCTCCAGCAACCTAGTGTGTATATTCACTCCGGCCCCCGGATATGAATTATGAGCGTCGAATTGGACTATCTATTCCTATGAAGCACCGACACCTCTCCGGGACCCCGTATCGCAGTGTCCCGACACGGGGACACGGCTGGAAACGTGTCCCGACATGCCACGTGGCATGGGACATGGCTAAACAACTTTTTTGGATGGGGACACGGCTGGGGACACGGGGGAGAGAGAGAGAGAGAGAGAGAGAGAGAGAGAGAGAGAGAGAGAGAGAGAGAGAAGCCGAGAGTGAGAGAGAGAGTGATTTACAGCACACCGAGAGAGAGAAAGAGAGAGAGAAGCCGAGAGTGAGAGAGAGAGAGAGAGAGAGAGAGAGAGGGACGATACCTGCTGCGGCTGCTGGAGGATCAGATCTAAAATATTAGGGCTTCCAAGTTGATTGTCGGCTGACGAGGAAGAAAAGGGCATATATATATGTTAAATTATAGTTTTTACCCTAAGTTTTTGAGTAATTATAAATTTACCCATTAAAGTTTTAAAAAATTCAATTTTACACCTGAAAGTTTTAAAAAAATTCAAATTTACTCCTAAAAGTTTTAAAAAATTTCAATTTTACCCCTAAAAGTTTAAAAAAAATTCAATTTCACCCCTGAAAGTTTAAAAAAAATTCAATTTGACCCCTAAAAGTTTTAAAATATATAATATATATATATATATGAAAATAAATATATAATTAAGTAAATAAATAAATATACACGTGGCATGTCCCCCACCGTGTCCGTGTCCCCATTTTTTTAGAATTGCCGTGTCCCCGTGTCCGTGTCCGTTTCCGTGTCCGTGCATCATAGATCTATTCTATAGGACCATATATTCGGTGTTTGATTAAAATCTTCACGGTCTGAATTACATATTCATCGGATATGTAGTCCCAGAGAGGCTGGTGTAACAAATAGGAGCACAATGCGGAGTGTAGTATATAATTGATCTGATCAATATTTGTCCCATCCCATGTATTACTTGTCCTATGGTAAATTTATGTACCCCCTCACTAATAGTTCTGTTAAATAAATGGCCGGCCTGGTCTAGTTATAGTGTCACGAGAAATATTAATTGCACTTATAGTCATAAACTGTACCTCCAAGATGAATCTCTCTCTCTCTCTCTCTCTCTCTCTCTCTCTCTCTCACACACACACACACACACACACACAAAACAAAGACAGAAACTCAATCGCACGAGCATTCAGAGTCATGGGTTGGGAAAAAGATTGTCATACTATCTGAACTTTGCAATTTTGGTATCTAAAGAGATACACTGGCTTCATTTCTCAGTAACACGTGATTTCTGCATTGACATGCTTTTTACTGCTCTTAATATCTCGTATGCTTATGCAGATGGAGCTGTGCACAACCTGAACGAATACAACGAGATCATTGCTGCAGATGTGAGTACTGTAGGAACTGATTCCCTCAATGCAGTTTGTAGGCAGAAACTTGGCATTGTGGTGAATGAAACTCAGCTTGAAGAATTTTTCTCCATGGATGCTTCGTGAAACAATATCTCTGTGAGCTACAACTTGCGTGTGTTATAAACTGCATTTCCATTGTGCTACCTCCCAAATTGATTGAACCTCAGTCGTCAAATCTCCCTTTGTTGCACAGCTTTACGAGACCAGTTTTTATTTTATTTTATTTTGCCATCCTTGAGTGTTTCGGTGCGAAATGAGCTCTTAAAGTGGGGCTCTATGTAAGGTGCGAAAGAGATCCCGGTGCTTTGCTTCCTCGTCTATTAAAATCCAATGATCTACAGGACGATGCCTTTGAGAAGAAATTGGACAAACTCAGACCTAGTTTGAATTCCTATATTATATAACTCCAAAATTATTTTTGATTGTGCCAAAACTTCAATGCATAAAAGGCACGTACATTGCACATACATACAAGCATTTTATAATTACCTGAATTGCTAATTCTAATTCTACTAGTGTGTCAATTAGGAGAAAAATTGTAATGCCCTGGTTATTTGTAATGCCCTCTCACATGATGTGGGTCCCATATATGTATAGGTCTCACCCATATGAGAGAGGCGTTATTTGCAAATAAACGTTGCATTGGAAAAATTAGTATGCAACTGGGTAAATTTGAGACTGCAAAACAAGTTTTGGGATTTTCTTGCAAGGCGTTATGTTCAAACGAACTTAGCAAGAAAATACAAACTTGAGATGGATATCCAAATTTTGAAGCAAAAGAAAGGAAAATTTGTCTCCGGCTCTGAAATGTTCATTATTTGGGATGAATTGACACTCATGGAGCCAAAGTGGACATTCGATGCTCCGTCCCTAACAGAACACAATCTATTGAGCACATATCAACACTATCTCTCCTCTGTCCCGAGCCCCCACCATCTCCATCATTCAAACCACTTGAACTTACAAACCGCGACCAAGCGCCACCACAAGAGACCATTAACATCTCTTTGGATACCACATTATGAAAATAAAAAGTGTTACCATTCTCTGTAAGATCCCTAGGAATCACTAGAGAAAAGGAAACAAATCTGACAAGGAATACTAGCCAAAGAAAAATTCTACTCCTATCTTGTTCAATTTGCCAAATATTACCGTTCTCTGAAGTTTGCATATGGTGTGTGAATTCAGAGTGAAATTGACCGATACAGAGAATGAGAGAGGAGGTGCAGTTGTTGTGTGAGAGATCGGGAGAGCAGTGTGAGAGAGGAAGAGTGATGCTTCTGATAAAATCATTTCAAAACTACATAACAGATCACAGACAAATGTTCAGTGTTATCTTGCATAATCCTGAAGTTTTGAATACATTAAAATGCCCGCCTAGAAAACGGAGAGAAAAGTGTGAAGAAGGAAATTGGAACAAACTCCCAGTCTACAAATTCATATTCCGTTGTCCATTGCAACATATAAGCGTACAGTTCCACAAAGAAGATGTAGAGCGCATTACATACATTATATCATTCAGCAACCAGGGCACAAGGATGGCTGGTTACTCTCCTCTTTGGTTTCAAAACCCTCATGGATTCTTGTATTACATCTTGCCGCACCTGATGGATATCTAGAAATTGAAAAAAAATCAGAAGTCGGAATTAAAGATAAAATGGATACCAAAAGAAAAAAAACATGATTGTCCTCTGATTTAGAAACTGACATTGAACAACTCAGGAAAACAAACAGGAATTTACCCAAAAAAAGGAAAACAAACAGGATCATGGAAGTTTGAAATACGGATTGTTCCTTTTAAATGTGACTTATGAATGTAAGATTAGTAATCGAAACCTTGAAGAGCAAAGTGATTAATTGGGAAATGTCCCACGATCCCAGAAAATCAGAAAATTTGTTCAATTAACATATCAGTTGAATTCATAGTAAATGAAAAGGCTGATTTTATTCCGCTGACAGATTGAAGTATTTTGTTGAGGCTGTTGAGCTTTCATGTAGCAAAAGTATTGCCTGGCCCAAACAGAACCATTCTTGGTTTTGGAATACTTCAGGAAACAAAGAGTAAAGCTTGATTAAGAGTTTCCCGATTTTAGTCACAAGGCTAAAAGTCATATTTTGGTTTTGTTCTTACAAAATTTTCTTTTTCGTTTGTTAGTTTTTTGCGTCATAACTTTTGGTGATTATTGGTTTGTCTTGACGAAAGGAATTGAAATAAGTAAAACATTATGATTTTTACCCAATTTTTTTGAGAAAAGATCAACTTTTGACGCAAAAACTAACAAACAAAAAGGAAATTTGAATAACTATAAAACCCAAAATGAATTTTAGCCAAGTGACTAAAAAACGGGACACTGAGCCAAAAAATGTGGATATATCCACTGGGCAATATATAACCAGAACTTGTAGGTATTCACTCTCCAATAGTAAGCAAAAAAGATACCATAATAAAGGTTGGCACCGTTAGGAACTGCAAACACCAAGAAGTGGAAACTAGAAGGGGTATATGGCTATATGCATCCGTCTTAATTGTCTTAACGTTTAAGAAGCTGGAAAAATATCAGACTTAGCTTACTTGAAAGCTACATTCATAGCGTGGCTAACAACAGGCCCATAGTCTTGTATATCAATCACCTTTTTTTTGAGCTAAATGAGAGTCATCAGTCTTGATACGCAACAAGTTATTTTACCAAGTCTGCATGGTGCTAAATTCTCAAATTAGAACACACCTAAACAGGGATTGCTCACCTGTTTTATGACAGCAGATGGGTACATACTGTCTTACAGATTTCTAGACCAGGTGCAATAGTTTTTCACCATTACCAACAACCGTTATACATATTTTCGTTGCAGCTACACTGAAATTCTTATGAGTTAGTAGAAGGCAAGAAGATCAAACTGGGAATACTGAAAGGGAAAACAAAGTAAAGCAAAAGATGAGACTATGGAGCTAAAAAGTGTGGGAAGATTATGTTGCGACTTGCAGTTGATTCAAGAAAAGTCCTCAATGCCCACCCAAGTTACACCTCTTCTTACCCCATTTTACTGGGTTACTCCTCCTCAGTCACTGTCGTGTCATCACCAACAAAATCGTAGGATACAAATCGAGCAAAGAGATTTGGGGTGCTCACGCTTCCCGATGAGAATGAATTCATTCTAGGGCAGACCTCAATGACCATCTGGCTTAGCAGTGGCAATTCTACAGGATACCTGAAGTGGCAAAACCTCCTCAATTCTGGTAGATGACGAAGTTCCAATTTACTCAAATGCGGGAGCAGAGTTTTATCCGTACTCTTTGTTCCTTGCCCGTCTTCTATTTCCTGTTGCCCGTCAATTACTGCTTCCATCTTCGAGCAATCATTGATGATTAATTCCTGGAGTCTCACAACTCTGGCCATGGAAGGTTGAAATATATATCTCAAATTCTTACACCCTTCTAGTTCCAAAATCCCCAATCTTGGAACTGCAACCTGCAATATATAGCAGTACAATCATGCCAAAAATCACACGATCAAGTTGAAATGACTTTGAATAAACGTTGTTCCTTCTCCTGGTGTTTTCACATACTGAAACCTTTAATAATAAAGGCAAGCAAGACTCGCTGGGATCTCTATAATTGAGTATTGCAAATTAGAGTTTGCTTTCACAAGTTTCAACCTTTTTTAAATACAACAAAAGACTGTACAAATATTTTCTGACATTTTTTTTTTCTGATATACTTCCTGGGTTTGCTTTTTTTTTATTTATTTTTACATTTCTGTCTGAGTGACCAACTCACAGCCTATATGGTAAAAGGGTCACGTATGTCGATGATGAAGAATAGCATTCAAATTTGAAGACATATATTTTTTGACACATTATTATTAACTGGAATTGTTTTCTGTTAAAGGGTCATGTATATCCTCTAAAAAAAACTAAGTACCTTAGCGAAAGAAGTAACCCTTTTTCCAAATAAGAGTGTGAAAGATTATTGGATGAAATGCGTGAAACATGACAATAGATTGAGATTGGACTATTCCACCCCTTAAAGGATAGTGGTGATAAACATATAAGTAAGCATTCTAAGGGGAAATAAGGATTAGCGAATAATGTCTTGTTCTATTTCTATTCGTCCAGTTTGAAATATACAACACATAACTTCCAAAACTATGACTTCAGAGTAAAGCTGCAAGTCTAATGTGTTTTAAATATCGTGTTAGCTTTCACCTTTTTCCTGTTTGAGTTAATGTATTTTGCTAGAGTATGTGAAAGCATCTAACTAAAACTCAATTTGATGCAGGAGCATAATGAATCCAGCTGAACTAAAGGGTTTTCTAATCACGTCTTTAATTTCTAGTCAAAGTATTTTAGAGTTAGTCATTAATATGAAAGGTCAATGTTGGAATTCATCTAGTCTTGCTTTGGAGTGAAAGTCCTCCTACAATCAAGTGTGTGACCTAGTCGCCTGAGTGTCTTCCACGATTACCAACGTCAAGACATTCATTACTTTGGTGAGTGGCTTCCTGGGACTATCCCTTGTCTATTAGTTGGGACCATTTTGATATCAGTTATCCTCATAGGTTTTGGCCTGCATCAGATTGGTAGCAGAGCAGATTTCCTGCAGCGGTGGTCAAGTTCTTTTTCATTGAAACTTCTCATATCCGATCCCTCCTCTTCCACGTAGCATTGGGGACTCAGTATTATACTATAGGGAAAGCATTATCTATGTACCGGTTAACAATTATTTGAAAAAAAAAAAAAAAGGTGACTTATAATTAAAGCATTACCTTATCATTGACGAAGAGTACCATCTGTGCATTAGCAGAAGAACTCATGTATCCCAAAGAGAATGAATCCATCCTAGGGCAGTCCCATATGACCATCTGACTTAGCAGTGGCAATTCTAAAGGATTACTGGAGTGGCAAAACCTCCTTAGTTTTGGTAGATGCCGAAGTTCCAATTTAATCAAATACGGGAGCAGAGTTTTATCTGAACTCTTTCTTCCTTGTCTGTCTATTTCTTCTTCCCCATCAAGTACTGCTTCCATCTTAGAGCAATCATTAATGATTAATTCCTGGAGATTCACAAGATCTCTGGCCATGGAAGGCTGAAATATATATGTCAAACTCCCACACCCTTCTAGTTCCAAATTTTCCAGCCTAGGAAATGTAACCTGCAATATAAAGTAGTACAATAATGCCAACAATCAGATGATCAAATTGAAATGATTTTACATAATTGCTGTTCCTTCTCCTGGCATTTTAAATACTAAAACGTTTAATAATTAAGGCAAGCAAGACTCGCTGGCATCTCTATAATTCAGTATTGAATTTTTTTTTTTTGTGATATACTACCTGGATTTGAATTTTATTTACATTTCTATCTGAGTGACTAACTCACAGCTTACAAAAGGGTCATGTATGTCGATGATGCATAATAACAATCAAATTTGTAGACATATCTTCTTTGACACATTATTATTAACTGGAATTGTATTCTGTTAAATTTCATTTGTTTCCATTCCTAGTTCTGCCAGGTATATGCACGAGCAATACTAGTGTTCCTAAGTGGAATAGTATATAGCAGGTTATAAATTACGGCATTTCTATGAAGACTGAGAAAGGATCCACAATCCTTTTGAGCTCTGCTTTAGGCCCTCCTTGGGCCCAATTTGATGCTCGGAAACTTTTATTTTTAAAATTCGTTGAGGGCATCAATCATAAAAAAATCATTTTGATAAGTTATCGTTTTATATGTTTTTGAATTTATCATTCTGATAGGGATTCGGGCCAGTTTTACGATCTTTTTTTGGAAGGATAAACGTCTTTCGAAGTAATTAACCAAAGATCAATATGATTTTCGACCTAGATGATGTTCTCAAAGAGTTCTATAAAAAGTTGTGTTCATTGGATGGAGACCCAGAAGGGCCCCCAAAAACGCCAAATTGGATCCTCTAGTCCCATTTTTCACTGGAGAGATTTTGTGTTCAAGAATTTATTAATTTAGTAATAATTGGAGATCTATGACGTGGAAAAAATATCAAGGGAAATAAAAAGAAGCTTGAATGAATTTAAAAACAAAACAAAAAAAGTCTAATAAAATGTTCTATGTAATTATAACTTAATAGATCGTATTACTATATTAGATTTTACCTCTTCAGCGAAAAAAGGTTGTGCATAGATAGTAGAATTGCCCTCGGTTGTTCCGGCCTTGCCCAATCTGGTACAGATGCTTATAAACTTTGGTAGACTCCGCAATTTCATCCTCCTCAATTTGCTCAAACACACCTCATTTTCAAGTCCATCTTTATCGAGTTCTCCTTCAAATTCAATTATTCCCTCCATGCTTCCACAGTTCCGTACATCTAGCTCATGTGGATTCATTAGCATTGGACAAATTTTGGACGGAAACACATGCATTAGGTTATCGCATTCCTTGACATCCACGTACATCAGTCGGCAGAAAGACTCATGTTCTTTTATGACCGCAATTGATTGCTTGTCAAAAATCTCTATTATGTTACCCACCTTAGAAATGGTCAATCTCTCCAGGACGGAGAAAATAACCTAAAATGAAGTTTAATTAAGATACATATCATTAGGGGTGCTCCTCCATGGACACGTTACTCACCGAGTATTATCAAACAAATGCTATACAAGGAATAAATCAAGTAAGAACCTTTCTCTTTTCCATTTTTTTAAAAAAAATAAATAAATCAGAAGGCCACATTGTTTAGCAGTAACTTTAAAACTGGTCTTTATGGGATTGGCCTCCTCATATGCCATCTTGCATTGGATCCTTTTAATCTTTGTAATTTGCTTAAAAGATTAATAAAATTATTTTTTGCTGATAAAAAAAAAAATAATAATAATATATATATATATATACACCAAGCTTCACCTCCAAACTCCCGGATTCTGTTAAGTTCCGGACCTCATTGATCCCGATCAAATTTCGACGATCCGAATATACAGTTTTGTGAAAAACGGCTCGGATCAAGCCCTTCCCGGTATTTTTTTTTGATGATTTCTCGCGGGGACCCTAAAAAACACCTTTTAAACACATTGGACGGTTCGGATCGTCGAAATTCGATCGGGATCAATGAGGTCCGGAACTTAACAAAATAAGGGAGTTTGGACCGGAAGTGGACTCTATATATATATATAGGGCCAGTTCCCCTCACACTTAAAAAAACACATAAAAAAACGCATGATTTTGTTTCGAGCTCCGCTGTGATGTTCTGAACCGTTGATCTTGTTTAAATGAGTAAAATAGGAGGTCCTGCAAAAATTCAGCTTAATCGGATATCGGTAAGTGCTTGATCCAAATAGTTTTGCAAAAACAATGACAGGAACTAGTGTTTTTAAAATCGTTTGGATCAAGCATTTACCGATATCTGATTGAGCTGAAATTTTGCAGGACCTTTTATTTTACTCATTTAAACAAGATCAGTGGTTCGGAACATCACAAGGGGGCTCGGAAGAGTGTTGTGTTTTTTTATGTGTTTTTTTAAGTGTGAGGGGAACCGGCATAGCAGCCATGTTAAAATCAAGGCTCCAATGGTGAGTTATATAAATTGCTATATATGCCTATAGGTATTCTTGATGCTATATTTGACACAAATTTTACCTATAGCTTAATCTGCCAGATCATTTTTTCCTGATAAATACTAATTTCCGTCATCTTCCCTTATGAAACCTTTCTTGATTCTTCCCCTTAAATATTTTAGAGGTTTCCATGGAAAACAACAAAAAGCATAAAAATTAAAAGGAAAAAAGTTCAAGAATGAGAGAATACCTAGCCAGGGACTCAAAGGTGGGAGATCTGGAAATTTGAGATTCAAGAAAGTAATTAAAGTAGAGAACGTACAAAATCACTCACCAAACCAAACCCTAGGTTGATCATAGCTGTTGAATAAGTTTGTTTGACAACATGTGGTGACGGTAAAAATAGCTAGAGACCATTGGAGCAAAATTGGTATAGTATAGAAATTTGAAACTATTCATTTCTATATTATAGCAATAGCTATCCTTGATGCTCCAAGGGAAATTAATTGCCTGCTCTTGCATGCCATTGGCACCCTAGTACGCAGAAATAACTTCTATGTAGCATCGACGACTCAATATCCCAATCGGGAAAGCATTATCTATGTACCAGTTAATAATTCTTTAAACAAAAAGAAATAGGTAACTTATAATTAAAGCAGTACCTTATCATTGAAGAGCACCATTTGTGAATGAGCAGAAGAACTCCCACTGTTTTTTGCTGTCTTCTTCTCTCTGGGATAGAAGCTTATGAGGTTTGGTAGACCATCCAAACTTAAATATTTCAACTGTCTGAAAATTATCACCATATCTTCGTCCTTCTCTCCTTCAATTCCAATCACTCCTTCCGTGACTGTGCAGCTCTCTACTGTTAAATATTGGAGCTGATCTAGTCTTCTTGCACATGATGGAGAGAACAGATATTTCAACCTACAATCTCTAACGCTCAAGTTAGTCAAGTGAATGAAGGATGTTGATATATACAAACCATTTCTTTGCAAAGTCGATTTTCCTTTTCCAACAAAATATTCCAAGGCGGTCGCTATGTGGATGTTCTCAAGTACCAAGGCCCGGTCACCTTGGCCCCAATTTCCGATTAAACCTTCTCCACCAATTGATATTCTAAATCTGTCCAAGTTCCCAAAGGTGAAATTCCTGGGGAAAAGTGCGGTGTCTGGTATATGAAAATGTAAAGTAGTTAGCCGAGTCAATGACATTAACTCATCAAGGCTCACACGACTTATTTTCCGCTGAGTTGTTCCTTCCCATTGGCGAAAGCTCCATGGCATGTACAATACCTCAAGACTTACCAAATTTGATACGACACCTTTTGGAATCATTCTAAGCTCCTTACAATCTGCCATATCTAACAACCGAAGACGAGTTAATTCTCCTACCTCTAGTGGCAACACCTCTATATTAGAACCCTGGAGGCTAAGTATGTCAAGATGATCCTTTAGATCCTTGAGTATAGCTATGTCCCCCAAGTTGCATCCATTTAGACACAACATCTTAAGTTTTGCCAATTTTGCTAGCAAAGCTGGGAGAATAGTTACACTCTTCAAATCTAAAATCGTAAGGTTCTCCGTCCCACTAAAAAACTTGTCTGGAACTTGAACATGGAACTTGTTGCCGGTACAGTCTAGCCGTAAGATGTGGAGCGTCGGACAAACCAACTCATTAGGAAACTTAAGCATATCATCGGGCCTTAAGGAGATTAAAGAACAATGCTCATAGGTAGCTTTCGCTGGCCATTGTTTGACATGAAGGTCGACAAAAAATGATTCATCATTGTTTGCTATTGAAGTAGAAACGTGTCGCATGACAGCATGCATTTTCACAGTATCTTCCGAATTTCCATCTAATAGCAAACCTTGACTTTTGAGGGTATCGACCAATGTACGTACTTGGTATAATGCTCTTTTAAATGTATCTGGCTTTTGATCAAAGGTCCACCCTGCCATGTAGTATCTCACCAAGCCATCAATTGGAATTTCAGCATCTTCAGAAAACAAACAACAAAGCAAGAAGCATGCCTTGGCATCCTCAGAATCTAACCAATCATAGTCCCTTCTTAAGGATCCGTACACCTTTGTGTCGATTCCTTCAATGTCCCATAGCATTGATTTTTTTAGCTTGTTGAGTGCATCTTGCCAAACATTCATATCCTTACCCCTCAATGCTGCTGCAAATGCTTTAACAGCCAGGGGCAAGCCTTCACAGTCTTTACAAATAGCCCATGCTATATCACATAGCGGTTGATCATTCAAGTCTACATCTCCCACCTTCTTGAATAGGGTCCAAGCTTCTTCTTCAGATAAAAACTCAATTTTAAAATCTTTAACATCCATCTTCTTCCACACATCTCGGTTTTGAGACGTTATCACAACTTTGCATCTTTTGTTATGATCCGTAATAGGAATACCTGTTGGGCAGCCAAACATTTACCAATTCAAATATGACAATTTTTTTTTTTGCTTGTGATAGATTCAAAATATTACACTTAGAAGGGATGTGTCTGGACGTTAAAAAAAAAGGATGAAACACATAATCTTCAAATTAGACTCTAGAGTTTCCTACAATGGTGAGATTAGGTAACAGAATTTTCAGAACAAGTTGATTTTCTCACATATTATCCACAGATAGGCCTACGAATTGAATGACTCTGTTTTCTACAATATTGTTATAAGTAGAGAGAACAACCTTGCAAAGGGTTATGAACAATTTGTGAGGACCCTGGTTTACCAAGGGAGGCTCCTTCACCAAGGCACCAGGCACCTCAGAGCATTAATTGCTTCTAATGTTCTTTAATTTTCACAAGTATTTTACATGCTAGAAAATTCTATTCTTTCAAGTCCTATGCGGCTATGCCTCTCGAATCTTTGTTTTTGTGGTGACAAGCCCAGACTTAACCTCAAACTCTTACGTATGAATTTTTTGCCTGCTTAATTTACCTTCTTCTATTGAGTTTATCTGGCCAATCAGATGGAGGGATTGTTTAGAGAAATAGGGGTAATGATATGCACACAATTTTTTGTTCAAACTTATCAGGCAAAATTTGGTGACATTCATGATACTTTCAGTTTAATCCAAAATGTCGACCTTCACTTGTCATAATTCCAGAAATACTAGTGCCGCGACATATTTGATAAGTTTTCTACACAAATTCCTACTTACAATCATTGTCATAGAAAGTGGCAATCAAACCAGCAAATTAGCATGAAATCCTCACTCAAAGGCTGTAACCGCATGTGTGGCCGAAAAGTGGAGTTGGAAGAACACGTGCTTCGAGAGTAGATTAGCCATATTATCGTTTGGCAATAAGTGTCCAAAGATCTTGATTTCAAAACGTAGAATAGCCATATTAGTAGTGATAAACATCAAAACGTAAGAAAAATGAATGTAAAGAGCTGGCCGGTTGCCAATACACGTGTCTTAAATTTGAGAAATGCCATGGGGTAACAAATGATATTGCATCAATGAATGCAAGGTGCCACATCAGATAGTACACAAATATGGTGATAATTAGTGTGTGCACAAATTATTATTATTCTAACCTAAATGCTGTTCAAAAAAATTACTCTAACCTAAGTTGTTCAACAGAAAAATGAAGACAAATTAAATTTGCCGTTAAAAATCGAGAAAATTGAGAAAATACCTGTTCTCTTCAAGTCCAGTTTTTGCCAAACATCATCCAATATTATGAGATTTTTCTTCCCATTATCCAATCTATCCCATAGTCGATTCGCTATTCCCACTTCAGTTTCTTCATGAAGCATTAGATTCAAACCGTCGGTGAGTTGCCCTTGAATTTTTCTCACATTGGCACCATAAGAGACAACTGCCTTTATGACTTCGTCAAAAATGCCATCTTTTTTCATTTGTTCGCCGACCACGTCGACCATAGTCGTCTTACCAACCCCTCTGGCGCCATAGACCCCAATCATGTTCACCTCGGGGTCTTTTAATGCCTCCACAATGCCGTTGAAAACTTTACGTCTTGAATGGAAATCCTCCCAATCCATGATAGATTCGAGTTCAAGTCCCGAAGGAGCAATGATTTCGCCACCTTCTGCAAAACCAGAGCAATGATAAGGACCAAAACAAGGTGCTGAAATAGCAGTGCAAAACCACCCAAAAGTAACAGTAACATTCAAAATCTGGACGCAAATGGGTTTTTAAGGTCAAAAGAAATTCTAACGGTTCTATCTTAAGACAAATAAACCTTTGGCCTGTTTGGTGGCGAAAGGTTATTTACAAGAGGAAGGAACATATCAAGAGACATTTAGTACTGTGGCTAAACAACCCACAATAGGGGTTCTATTGCACTTAATTAGCTCTTCATTTCAACTGGACAATTGAACAGCTAGATATCGCGAATGCATTTTTAGATGGCGTCTTGAATGAGGAAGTAGATATGTCCCAACCTCCTAGATTTATTGATCCCTCTTCTCCTAATCATGTCTGTAAACTACATAAGGCACTATAAGGTCTCAAGCACACCCTAAGAGCTTGGTTTTCCACCTTTAGTTCCTTTCTATTGCAATAAGGATTTAGTGGTAGCCACTGTGATTCTTCCTTCTCAGCATGCACCCTCTTCTATCACTGTGGTGCTTGTTTATGTTGATGGTATTTTCCTCATTGAGAATGACTCCTCTTTTATCGAGACATTGCTACAAGCCATGCATTCCTCGTTTGCCATGGAGGAGTTGGGCAACACTTTCTATTTACTTGGTATATCAATTATCCCAAAATCTATTGGTCTTTTTCTCGACAAAAATATGCCATTGACATTTTCGCAAAGGCGGGCATGACCAACTACTAGCCCTACTCTTATCCTATGTCTGAAGCCTACTACTGCTAGTGATCCTGCTTTACTTTATGAGAAACCTACTTTCTATAGGGTTTGGTTGGGGCTTTGCATACTTTAGTATTACCCGTCTAAATCTCTTTTTAGCTGTCAATGTTGCATGCCAACACATGCAAACACCTCCTGTAACAACCCGTAAAATCAAACTTATATATTTATGATTAATGTGGATGAATTTTAAAACAAGCTTGACTATGTTTTCATGGATGTATATGTATGGGTATGTATATCTTGGTGTACCGAGGGTTTGATGGATGGTTGGGATACGTGTTTTGATGTCGTGAATGTGTTTGTAGATGTTGAGAATGTGTTGGAAGCATAGTTTTGAAAATCGGCCAATACGGTACGTATCGGCCAGTTCGTCTCAGGATTTGGAGGCTTTGATACCGATACGTACCGTACCGTATCGGCCGATACGCCAAAAAAGTTAAAAAAATTCACAACCGTTGTACCCGATTCCCGCGACGTATCGCCGATACGTCCCGATACTGATACACCGATACCGCGACCGATATCGCAACCGATACCGCTATTTAAAACTATGGTTGGAAGTGATTGGAGTTCGAATCGATGGAAGAAGTAGAATTTTAGAAATTTTCGCAAAGGATACCTGTAGTAAGGTAAACCCCACTACTAGTATCTAGCGAAGACATACTCGGGCTACCGGAAGTGCACTTTCTAGTAGCCAACGATAGATTTCTGAAAAATTTGTGCGTGATTCAGACAGCTATAAAAGGGGTCCTTGGGTTCTTTTTCACTTCAAACCCGACCCCCAACCCTAGAAATCGCCTCCTCTCACCTCTGTCTCCAATCCCACTCAAACCTCTTGATTTCTACACAAACCCACCATAATTTTTCAAGATCTACACACTAGAGACATCAATCTTGCATGGTTTTCTCACTCAAGGAGGTAAGGACTAAGTTTTTGGCTTTGTTTTTCTCTCTAGCCCGTTTTTCTCTCTCCACTCACTTTTGTGACTTGTTCTCTAGCAATCTACGCTCTAGATCTTGTAGCAAAAGTTGGAGGAAGGTTGTTCTCGAAGATTGGAGGTTGGATTGACTAGGTGGGTTAGGGTTTTGCTCAAAACTCTTTGTGGTAGGGATTTCTTCTCTTTGTACATGTTATGTAATGTTTACGTGTTTTGATTCTCCGTATTTCTTGTGTTTCTTTTAAATATTGTTCGGATTCTAGACCTGTTGAGTAAAGATTAGCACTTGGGTATTTCGTGGTAAAATGATAAGGCTTGATGATGAATTGGAGATAAAGCTTGATGATGAAGCAGAGTAAGGTATGAGCAAGGAGTTAGTGGGTCTTTTGGCGTTGAATTGTCGTGTCATTGATTGAGTAAAATTAGTTAAGACTTACATTTCATTTTCCGAATACCTCAGGAGGCCCGGTATTGCGGTTTTCCCGGTACCAATAACGCCCTGGAGGAATTGTGCCATCTTCCTTGTTCGACTGTTATGAATCAATGAGTTGGGTTAATTAACGTGTTAATTTGTATATTGTGATGCTAAGGACTGTGCATGGAGTGTTCTTAAACACTGTATAAGTCCTAAACTGGATTGAGTATCTTTGGTAAAATAGATACTTGTGATATGATCAAATAGTTTAGGTGATGAGTGAGATTGACTCGAGAGATCTATGGGGTCCCACTTACCTGGAATACTTGTCGAAAGATCTACGGGGTCTTACTTACCTGGAATACTTGATGATAGATATACGGGATCCTACTTACTCGGAATGCTTAAAGAATGATATACTTTTTGACAGATATATGGGGTCCCACTTATTCCATTTGAGGTATTTTGATATTTGTAACGAAGCTTTATAGTAAGGTAGAGGTGATTCCAAGGGTGGTGTCGGGCCTAATGGGCTGAGCCATGAGAAAACATTCGGAATTTAGCAAATTATGGGTGTGATAGCAAGTAATGTGGTTAGAAGAAACTCAGTAGTTGACAACTTGAGGTTGATGGTGAATTTTGTATGTGTGAACGTGTGAGAAGTTCTTTGATCCCGTAACTGTCGTATTCTTGACATCGTTTTAAATGACATTATCCATATTACGTGTTCCTTATAACATATTATCTTAAGTTACAATGTCATTTAGAGGCTGAGAGGTTGTCACGATTTTCCTACTAGCAACATGAATGCTCAACCATTCCATTTTCAGATACAAATCAGGATGTATAACAGGAGTGCTTGGCGTGCATGATATGACACCCTTTTGGGAGCTTCATTAAAGAGTTATCTCGTCATCTTGTAAACCTTATTTTTGGAAGATGAAATTGTAACTTAATCCTATATTTTTTACCTTTTGGAGGATGTAAAACTATAAACCCTTCTTATTTTTCTCCTTAATACTCATGGCACTTTGGGTTGTAACTTAATGAATCACATTGGACTGTAACTTAATGAATCACATTCGGAAACCTAGTCTTGTTTGAGAGAATCATGTGACACGGCATTATATATTGAATTATTGGATTTTAATTATGGAAAATGATATTATTAATATGTTGAACATCGATGGTGTGACACCTACCAATGCTGACTTTTCTGCTCTTAAATGAATCCTTCATTATCTTAAGGGCACCCTCACTCAGTCTTGGCATTTACCCCTGGTTCCCTCACTCTTCATGGTTTCTAATGCCTAATGGGCACGAGACGCTCTTGACCGCCATTCTACCACTGGTTTCTGCATCTTTTTGGGAGACAATTTGGGGTCGGGCTAGCCAAGAAACATGCCACCGTTGATAGGTCCTCTACTGAGGCAGAGTATATGGCCCTTGCTCAAGCTGCTCAATAGATCAGCTGGCTTCGTATACTTCTTCATGATCTTCATATTGCTGTCTTCCCATTCTCTACCTTATGGTGTGACAACATGCCAGGTCGATGCTCATTGAAGTTGACTATCACTTCATTCAGGAAAAAGTTTGGCCAAGTCAATTGATGTCAGGCACGTTTCTACTCTTGATCAACTAGCGGACATTTTTACCAAGCCTCTCTCCCCGGCCGGCTCAGTTTCATCATCCCACTGCCAAAGGTTCTGGTTCAAGCATCTCCCACCATCAGCTTAAGGGGGTTTGTTCATCATGAAGGGTCTGATGTAAAGGGGTCTGTCGTTGTGTTTCTCGCAAAAACGTTTAAGGAAACTGTGAGTGTCTTAGTGGCTTGTGGAACGAGCGTGCCACGACTGTGCGGTACAATCCGAGTTGTTGTGAAGGCCTGCGTACCTTTTCTAACTTCGTACGTAGCGATCATGTGTGACTCAAAGGGTAGAGCCACAAGATGGTTGATGATGCCTTATTGTAAAAGGACTTAATAATTTCCCAAACGGCTTGGAAAATGAGTAAACAAACGAGGTAAATAAAATCCAATCTTTATTAATCAAGATTAACAAAGTTTGGGGTACAAGGGAAGTAAAAACGAGAGTTAGGCTGGGCTAGACTTTCGTTGGACACGTAAGATAAAAATCTCAACGGAGTTGAGGGATAACTCTAAGAAGAGTATAGTTTGTAAGCATTAGCTTCATTGGCTGTGGAACCTTTTTTTAGTCTTGAGTTCTCATATTTATAGGCTTTTGGCGCCAACTTCCCTCTTCTTGCAAAGTCACCAAGTGTCCCATGCATTTCCCGCCTTCATGCCGAGCTGCCATGTGTCCAAGCCATTTTCCCTCTTTGATGAAGGCCTGCCATGTGTCCCATGTCTTGCATTTTTCCCTCCTTGGCGGTTATTGGAAGTTACTCTTCCATTTTGGAGCCAAACACCTCCTATGTAAAATGCCCACTCCCTTTTCTCCGGGGTCATGGGATAATGGGGATTTGGCAATGCAATAGAAAAATGCAATGTGGCCATAACTACTTCCCTTTTCCAAGGGAAAGGTCCAACTACTTCCTATACCAGTGGGTTATATCCCCTTTTGATTTCCACGTGGGAATAACTTCTCCATTAAATTGATCTTAATGGAAAATTATTTGGTGCATCCATTTCACTTGGGCTTTAACCAAATAAAATGGTTACCAGTCCAAGTTGTACTAAAAATAAATTGAGTCTCTACTTAATAATAATAAACTTAATGTGGCCCATTAATTTTACAAATGAAATTAGCCCAATTTGGTCCAAAGATAATACCTTTTGGCCACTTGGGAAAAAGTGTCAAATTTGGGTGTAAACATGTTGTCTAATGTCTATGTGTGGACACCCCTCCGTGAAGGAATTCGATTCGGAGTCGCCACCCATGTTTTAGCGGATTGCCCTCGAGGAACTGAACTCGAATTACTCGTGCCTCATGTTTGGGATAAGGTTTTTGTTAGGAATGTGCCTTGAATTTTTCTTTTTTGAAGAATTCTTGTTGCGTTTAGGATTTCGTATTGCGTTTAGGATTTCCTATTGTGTTTTGACTTCTATGGCAATGCTTTGACTGTGTTTTTTTATATATAGATACCTTGTGGTATTCTATATGTAAGTCTTTCTAGAGTTTATGCAAGAGTGTTAGAGTTTTAGTCTCTGGTGACTTGTGAGTACTCAATTGCTCTTGGTATCTCTTTGTTTTGGGATTCAAGGGTGCTTCAATTTGTGGAGTGACGGGTATAGCCGGCTCCGTTGTAATCTTGCTCCTTGGTTATAATGAATCCTCTCTCACTCTTTTCTCGTTGAGTACCTTCTTGCTTTGTGCAGGGGAACCACGTAAATCTTTGTGTCCTTGATTTTCGCTTGTTGGTTTGTTTTTATTTCCGCTTGTTGGTTTGTTTTTCTCTTACTTCGTGGCCTATCACAATAGTTTTTAATACCAGTCCACCTTCACCATATTATCTTAGGTTCGGGAGCTTGGTTACGAGAGGGGAAGGGTTCTACGGCACCCCTCTCGCCCGGTATGAAGATCGGTCTCTACTAACTATTTGTGGGATTTATTAAGATATTTGACATTCAACTTTGATCAAGTAATGTGGATGGGGAATGTGAAACAAGTAAACGAGTATTTGAAACATGAGGCATGTAACGATGGATGCTTGTGCCAGATGAAAAATGTGTATGTTTTAATCTCTCTCTCTCTCTCTCTCTCCCCTTCCTTTTCCTTCACCTTCTTCCATGTTTCTTCGCCTTTCCCACCTTCTTTTACAGTAAACGATCGGCTGTAGCTTTTGTTGATGGTGGCGATGGCTGGGTCTGGTGGTTGCGGCGGCGAGTTGCGGTGAAGAGGCTGGCGGTTCGTGCAGGGGTGGATGGATCTCCAATGGTTGATGCATAGGTTGCTCAAGTGCCCGGATGGATCTTGGCTTCTTTGGTGTGTTATCCGGTCGCGGAGATCTCATTTCTGTTCGTGATTGCTGGGTTTTTTCGTTGTGTCTGTGCAGCTGATGTTCGGTGGTGGTGTGCCCATGCCTCGGATTCTCCGTTCCTCCTGTCGGTTCGTAGGCCGGTGCTCCCCGCCGGCCGCTACATCTGGGAGTGGCTGGCGTTGCTTAACGGCGAGGTGTTGCTCCGGTGGTTTGTGCGGCGGCGGCGGGGTGCGGTGTATCTTGGGGGGCCGGCCTTGGTTGGGCTGGTTTTGTGGTGTTGGGCTTTAGTGTTGATTTGGGTTGCAGATTTGGGTTTTCTTTTGCTCTTATTATTTGTATCTGCTTAGACCCTAGGTGTGCTGGGCTTTGGCCTTTGTGGTGTATTTTCCAACTTTTGGTTGGATTCCCCTTCCCTTTCCCCCGTTTTAATAAAATTTATTGCCGATCAAAAAAAAAAGAAGCAACAATATGAAGTAATATGAGAATCTGAATTGTTCTTGAAAAAAACAATTTATGCCTCTGTTACGAGTTTGAGCGCTAAAATGGATGCTTTGAGCCCTCAAAGATGGGTTTGAGCGCTCAAAGCAGCCTTTTTGAGCAACTTCTGTTTTGGTTATGGTTTGAAAACTCAAGGGTCCTCTGTTTCTTCAAAACCTCATGTTTTACCACTGATTTGAGATCAAAATCACCATTTAAGGAATTGTTTTCATTTGATTTTTAGAATAAACAGAGGAGAAACACACTGATATTTGATCAAAACACCTACTAGAACATTTTGAGGATGATATGAACAGAATATAATGAACAGAACTAAAAAGGCTAAAATGCCCTTGGACTAGATTGAGCATTCAAAGGGATGCTTTTGATCATTGCAACATGTTTTAGCCAAATGTAAACCCAAAGTTGGTATTAGGAACCAACTTGGGCCTACTGGCTCCCCTCAGGAAGACTCAACAACACTTTTGATCATATTTTTCTACCTTTTTGCTTGAAATATTACTAGATAGTTGGATTTTCGAGTTGGGTGGATCCGGGGTGGGTGCTATGTGGTAGGTGATGTGTGTCGTGTTCTGCAGCAAAACCACTTCGTTTTTGCTTAATTTTTGTGCACACATCCAAACCTTCTAAGGGCCTTGTTTGGAGGAAGAAAAAACCACTACAAAGTGCCTAAACCTACTATACTCTACCCCAAAGAGCCTAAATCCCCTGAAATTGATCCCAAAAATTAAACCCCAAAATTAACTCTCCAAACAGGGCCCTTGGATGTACCAAGAAAATGAGCAAAACGACGTAGTTTTGCCGCACAACACGGCGCACAACACCTACCGCACAACGCCTCCCCCGGATTCGAGTTGATGATGGATGATCAAGGATGGTTTCTGGAATATAAGTGATGAGTGGGTAGTTTTGGGCTTGGTTTAAGGACAGTAGGCTCTATGAGGCTTGGTTTCCTAAAGACCCATGGGTTTTAGGCCTTAAAAATGGGAGTTTGGAGTATGTGGGTGCTTGAAAAGAATGATTGATGAGGATTGGACTGATTAAGGTATGTATATAGACTTGAAGATGATTTATGGATAGTACGCTTGGTAAAGGGTGGTTTTTCTGAAGACCCATGTGATTTAAGTCTTAGAAAGTAGGTTTTATGGTGTTTTAGGGCTTGAAGATGATGGGAGATGATGGCTAAGGAAGAGAGAGAAGCTTAAAAGTGATTAATGGGCTCTGGAGAGGGATGGGAGAGAGTATTAGCATGTAACCCAGAAATGGGCAAGCAAGGGGGGGTATAGATACAGGATTTTCGAGAGCGAAAATAAGTTTAAAATTCAAAATGGAGGGTTAGGGGTCATTAGTGGTTACATTTAGGAAGATTTGGGGGGGCTGAAGGGCAGTTATTTGCAGAAGAATCCCATCATTACGGCTCAAAGATGCTCTACAAAAAGCTGTTGTGCGCAGTGGGGGTTTGAGCATTCAATGGGACTTCTGAGGAGATTTTTGTTTTTGGTGGTTTTGGCAAGTTCCAAGCATTTCTCAGGCTTCCAAGGTATATTTGTTGGTCGAATTTCATCATCGGAATTACTAGGGATTTTCATGGGTTTAAATCGAAGTACCTACACTATGCCTATGTCACACTGGATTATATTTCTAGATCAGTTAGTTTGTTAGGGTGAGCTGTACATGAGCTGTATTAATCTTGTCTATATATATAAGTTGCACTGTAACCAAGACTCATTGAGTTGAGACATAATTTTTTTGAGATTCCATTTCACTTTCCCTTTCTGATACTTTTTAGATTGGAGATATACCTTGCAAGGCGAGATTTGGTGCGCTCACTTGTCCCAAAGAGAATGAATTCATTCTAGGACAGCCCAATATGACCATCCGGCTTAGCAGTGGCAATTCTATAGGATAACTGAAGTGGCAAAACCTCCTCAGTTCTGGTAGACGACGAAGTTTCAATTTTCTCAAATGCGGTAATAGAGTTTTATATGTCCTCTTTCTTCCTTGTCCGTCTCCTATTTCCTCTTCCCTGTCAAATACTGCTTCCATCTTCGAGCAATCATTAATGATCAATTCATGGAGATTCACGAGAAAGCTGGCCATGGAAGGCTGAAATATATATCTCAAACTTTCGCACTCTTGTAGTTCCAAATTTTCCAATCTGGGACATGTGACCTGCAATATATAAAGCGTTACAATCATTCTAACAAATCACATGATCAAGTTGAAATGACTTCAAATAAACGTTGTTCCTTCTCCTGGTGTTTTCACATTCTGAAACGTTTAATAATTAAGGCAAGCCAGACTTGCTGGCATCTCTATAATGTAAGAAATTACATAATGTGGCATACATATCACTTTGAGTGATAAATAAATTGCCCAATTATTTGGTGTCCAATTCTGAAAATATGTCTTATTATGAAAAGACATATACTATGTGAAAGATTGTGTCCAATGTGAAATGGTGTACTTATTGGGAAAAGACACATCAAGAGTTGCATCCATTAGGAATAGACACATAATCAAGAGACACATCCATTGTGAATGACACCACTTGGAGACAACTTTTCCTTGATGGTAGGAATATGTTACCTATAAATACCACATCTAGAGGGTCCCTGACCTAACCCGAATAAGCTTGTTTCCATCAATGGAGTTCATTACGTGGGTCATAGGTTAGAATCTCTCTGCTTTGTTCTATCACATAAACAATAATGGTTGAAGGTACAATTTCAAGTTTCCGCTACGCTCACAGGTATTATCAATTTCTTTCAATAATTCAGTATTGCAAATTAGAGTTTGCTTTCAAGAGTTTTTTTCACATTTCTGTCTGAGTGACTAACTCGCAGCCTACATGGTAAAAGGGTCATGTCTGTCGATGATGAAGAATAGCAATCAAATTTGTAGACATATCTTTTTTGACACATTATTATTAACTGGAATTGTTTTCTGTTAAATTTCAATTGTTTCCCTTCCTACTTCTGCCAGGCATATGCGCAAACAATACTTGTGTTCCGAAGTAATAATATAGCAAGTGATAAATTACTGCATTTCTATGAAGACTGGGAAGGATCCTCAATTCTTTTGAGGTACCTTTTAGGCCCTCCTTGGGCCTACTTTGATGCTCGGAACCGTTTATTTTTTAAAAATTCATTGAGAGACATCAGTCACACTAAAAAACATTTTGATAAGTTATCGTTTTGTATGCTTTCTGAATATATATTATTTTGAGAGGGATTCGGGCTAGTTTTACTATCTTTTTTTGGCAGGATAAACGTCTTTTGAACTAAATCAACGATCAATATGATTTTTGACCTAGATGATGTTTTCAACGAGTTCTATAAGAAGTTCTGATGATAGAAATATGATCGAGGAGGGCCCCAAAGAGGCCGAATTGGATCCACTAGTCCCATTTTTGCACTAGAGAGAGTTGGCGTCCAAAAATTTATTAATTTAATAATTGATATGGAAAAAATTCCTAAGTTTAATAAAAAGAAGTTTCAATGATTTTAAAAAAAAAAAACTGTCTAATAAATTTTCTATCTAATAAATAATATCTTAATAGATCACATTATGAATAGGCAACGTAAAATGTTATGTAGTACTACTCCCTCCGTCCCAAATTGCACGTCCATTTTTGAAACTCGTGCCATTTTTTAATTGTTATATCTTTCAATTTACAATGTTTTTTGTAATTATGAACATTTTGTATTATAGAATTCATCGAGAACTATCAAACAAAATCCATATTAAATATTTTTTGAGATTCATATTGAAAGATATAAGCGATTAAAAATGGCACGGGTTTTGAAAATAGATATCCATTTTGAGACGGAGGGAGTATTATTTATGGATGTAATGTAAAGTTAGACTAACATCATATCCAATTAAGTTAACTGTACAATCCTCAGCGTACTCCCCTTCGAACCTCAGGTGGAGTGACGGAAGTAGATTAACATTTAACTGATTTTATTTTTACAACTTGACTTGTTGATGGAATTTTAATATTTAAATCAGATCCAGGTTATAGTTCAAATAACCAATGAAATTGAAACACTAATAATCCTAATATCTTCTGTTTAAACACAGTTTTGTCAACCATGCCATTGTTATCCCGCACAAATATAACATTAAAAAAAAAATGGACGATAATTCTCTAAAGAGTTTCTAAAAATCGTTATTAGCAATTTTATCAGCAGTTCAATTGAGACAAGAATCAAGGCAATCAACCTAAGTTATCAATAAGGTGTCCCCATGATTTCTTAAGTCTACTAGGTCACATAATTAAGGCATTCGAATGTGGTTAATTTGCACAGAATAATTCAAAACATCTAGCTACATAGTTTTTACCATGTTCATTTTTCTGAAATTGCCGTGTCTATGACTATATGCATTGAAAAAGGGATTGGGGGTCACTCACTTTTGTTTTTGAAAAAATAAAAATTATAAATAACATGAAGTAAAATGTACATTTGTACCCCAAGTACTTTAAATTTATCAAACTAGCCCTCTTTTAACTAATTTAAACTAAGCAGCCCATTTTGATTTCTTTGGATAAGATGAAGAGTTTTTTTGTACTTGATATAACAGTAGAATTTTTCTTGCTCAATATCTGCGTTGAATCACTTCTACAAGTTTCTTTAATGGTTAGGGCTTTTGATTATTTCTTAAAATAAAAATTGAATATGTGGATTGTAGGCGTAAATTAGGACTTCAATAGCTTTTTAATTCATTATTGCGGCAGTTAATTTTTTTCAAGGAAAATGAGTATCCTTACATATGAAGAAATATATAAGGAAAATGTACAATCAGTAGTGTAGATCAACATTTAACTAAATTTACTTTTACTACTTTACGTGTTGATCTAGGATATGGCTCAAATAACCAATCTAATTGAAACTCTAATAATCTTCATATCTTCCGTTTTTTATTTCTATACCTAAATTTACCAAAAGGAGTTAGTTAGGGCATTTATATACCTGGTGATTGAACAACGATTCAGCATTGGATGTTGTAGTACTTGAGTAGAAACTTTTAAGCTCTTCCATGTTCCAAATCCGAAGATGCCGTAGTTGAGGTATGATCAAGGTACTATCATCAGCTGCTTGTTCTTCGTCTTTTTCATTCTTGAAGACTATGAATTCTACATTTGGACAGCCATCTACTAGCAAAGTTTGCAGATTCCGTAGCCGAGGAAGTATAGTCAAAGGAAAAAAATTCGTCAGTTTCCTACATGAACTGACTGTCATGTTCTTTAATTGGTCGAAGGACACCGTCACTTGATTCACCAAAGGTGATTGCTTGTCCCAAATCTCTTCTACTCTATCCACTGCCAAAACTAGGAGATCCTCTAAGCCGGGTAAAATAACCTGCAAAATTAATTAGAACATGGTTTTGTCAATGACTGTTCCATCAATAGGTTGATAACAGCCACTCAAAATACATTAACTTATCTGCATGTCTCCAAATGCAATTGGCATCCTCTAAGCAAGTTTGTGAGGTTCATATGCTTGCTAATTGACCTCAGATAATTATGTAACTGCACCCCACGACCATCCAATAATTTTCTTGCTAAATATATTGGGTGCTGATTTTGGGCTCCCTTTTTTGACGTAGGCACTCAAATATTTAATGCAGTTACAAAACTACCATTTTTAAGATATAAAAATTACTGGAGGCACTCCACCCCCAAATTATCTCTAAATTTACTAAGGCACTCCAAACGGAAAAATGAACCAAAACCAAACCTAAACATTAACATTAACATTATGTTCCAAACATTAAACATCCACAACATAAACATTAGGTTCTGAACATTAACAAGCATTTATGTCACATTGTTTCACGCCACTTTGCACACACAAAAAAAAAAACACTAAACATGGCTAGAATTCTTCAAAATAAACAGCACACAATTGAAAAAGGATAATTTTGGAGTGTCTGAAGTAAATCATGGAACTTGCAAAAGGGTAATTTTGGAAAACTACTGTAGTTTGGAGCCCCTGCATCAAAATTGGGAGTGCGAATATAAATTTCAAATATATTACTCCATTTTATAGAACGTTAATGCAGTCTTAGTATTTACAAGTAACTTTGATTTCGCCTACATTACTTTCCATAATTGTGTTCTCTCTCTCTCTCTCTCCTCTTGAGTGGGACTTTCTAGTACACAAGGGTCATTATAAGTGGGTGGAGTGGAAAATCGAGAGGAAATCTCCTTAACTACAATGTCGTGGAAGACTGTAAAGATTAGAAAATTTATCTCATGACACAAGACAGATGTACTTTCGTTCCCACCTGTATTCCAATTTTGAATCGGTCAGCAAAACTTGAGCTAGAGGGGCAATTTCGGACTAAAAACCAGTTTCTATCCTTGAGCGTAAAAATTTTATATTGGGCTAGAGCTACCAGGAATTTGGTTCAATATCCTAGGAGGCCCGGAAATATCCCTTAAATGAATAGGTAATATAAAATGCTATATGTTACTGGTAGCCAAAGATTTGTCAACACTCTTCTTAGAATTATTGGAGCAGCCAGTGATGATAAGGTGTAATGACTTACTCAAGAAATGGAAGTAAATTGTTTTTAAGAAGCGTTTCGTCTCGTCTCGACGCTAATTTTCCCCAAGTAAATTCGGTAACCCTCTAGTCCACCAATAGAAACACTCTCCGATTGCAAGTAGGAAGTCTCTCTAAACATTTGCCATTTTGTATATTCCTTCCTCGAACAGTGGGAGCAAAAATCACATTTTACAAAAGTTTAAAATTGAGAACCTTTTGTTGTTGTAAATATTTTTCGAATAAACACCAGAAAACAAAAAGAAAAAAAAATCATTTTTGGCATAATGCTTTTACATGAGAAATATTTTAATTTGCATTCAAAATTATTTTACATTGAAACGAATGGAGCCTAAATAATTTTTGTGGATTATTGGAATATTTTTGTCTTTATTCACAAAATTTTTAGCTTGGTAAATAATAAGTCCATACGTAGACGTAAATATATATAATATATATGTATATACCTATGTAGATGATGCCACTTTTCGCATGTAGGAGGTTTCCTACGTAGATGATGCCACTTTTCGAGTTGGCATCTGTTCGAGATGCCCAGTTTTGTGAAGCCATTTCGGGCTTTACTACAACTTCCTGTAACTTCTTTCTCTTTCTATATATTTTCCTTTTCGGAGCAAAAAAAAAATTTCTGCCAGGCAAATACGCGGACAATACTTGTGTTCCAAAGTAATAATATAGCAGGTGATAAATTACGGCATTTCTATGAAGATTGGGAAAGGATCCTCAATCCATTTGAGGTACCTTGGGGCCCGCTTTGATGCTCGGAATCGTTTATTTTTAAAAAATACGTTGAGAGGAGGATTTGGACAAGTTTATTGGATCGAGCTAGGTTGCGACTATGGGGAATTGCTTAAGGTTTGTTGTGATTTGGATTTGAGGGAAGTGCAGTGTAATTCTGATTTGGGAGGTTGTTAATTAGTACTGGGAATAGGTCGATTGTTATAATTCTGGTTTTTTTTTTTTGCCAAAAAAAAAAACGCTGAGAATTCGGATTTCCAGTTTTTCATATTCGGATTTGGATTATTGATTTCGGGTCGAATTTGAGCTACTTCGGATTCGGACCAGATCCCGTCGAATTCAGATCTAATCCGGTCCATTGATAGGTCTGCTTATCATTTTACAATAAAAGCCACGATATAGTCCTGCTACTAGACAAAATTGCAGTTGAAATATACCGGGGTTCAGCTTGTCAAATGCAAGCGCTTTGGTTGCATTTAATTGGGACTTCTGTTTGCCTTAAATACCACCCGACTTCTAATGCAAGATAAATGTACAAGTAACCAGGAGCCTATAGGGATGGCAACGGGTAGGGTATGGATCGGAAGACCCTATTCTACCCCCGATCTCCAATTGGAAATTTCATCCCCATCCCCACCTCCATACCCAAAAGGTATAGTGGACAATCCACCATACCCGCCTCCTACTGGGGATCGGGTATATTCGGATAAATCCATATCCAAACTTGTTGAACCCAAAATAATAATAAGATCTAATTTATGTGTCCTATAATAACAAAAACAATAATTTACAACAAAATAGAATAAAAAATTACAAAGAAATAACAGTCTACCAAGATATATAAAATTTTAACTACCATCACTAAACTTTTTTTAATACTTAGCATATATAGTTTTAATTCGGAACAATATACACAAATTATACGTATATGCATACTTATATATACACACACATATACATTTATATACTACTATATGTCTGCATATATACATACATTCATAAAAAAATATACATATATAATTGGAAACGGGGATGGGTACGGGCATTCGGAGGTGGATATCACAAAATTATACCCGCCCCATTTTCAACTGGGGATTCTTTAAGTTCTACCATACCCGCTCCTATTAGATGAAAAATCGAGTAATATCCGCCTCCAAATAAGCGGGGGCGGGGCGGGTATCCATTGGGTTTGGGGTAATAAAAGGTAGGTTGAGTACTAACCCTGAACTGATGTATAACGAATTGCAAAAAAAATAAAAAATACTAGAAGACTGCTCTATCAATGAGTGTTTTTTTTTCCCTATTGTGATAAATTTATGTTTTATCTATATGATAGAGTAATTTGAAAGTTTTTTGCCGATATATATTAAAAATATAAAAAGAAAAAGAAATTGGGACAAACATTGATAGCGAAGTTTAGACCAACTATGGAAGGAGATTTTTACTTCAACTGATAATAATAAAAAACTAATTTGATAGGAAAATTAGAAATCACTATGAAGTTTGAACGAAGGTAATTTAGGGATGACCATATTTTAAATTATGTTCTGCACTCAAATCAAATGCTATTAATTATGAACAGAATGCAATCCCTAGGTCCAAAGTTGAATACAACATTTTAGATCAATCTATTTAATTATGAGCACTGTTGAACCTGATGATCAGCAAAAACATCCAGCTCAGCATCAGAGAAATTAATTCAGGATATTTTAGATTAAAATTAATTAACTAAGCGTACTATATGCATGACACTGAATATTCTACAGTACTAAAATAACTAATATGCCTATAAGAATAATCCAGTAAGCTAGATTAATCCAAATTTCTGTGTAGAAATATATGACTTTTTCCTAGGCTCATAATTTCAATGGGGGCACTACTACTCACATGGTAATTGTAAAAGGAAATTATCTTCGAGTATAATTGTTTCCCTATACATGTTTGAGTAGATACTAATATTTTCCATTTACATGTCTCATTATATGTCACTATCTCATCATCTAATTTCAGAGTCAAACCGAGCAATGACATTCTACCTACAATGGTATGATCATGCATCCTCTTCCAGACAGATTACAATTACAACAAATTTCCAAAAAACGGGAAGAAGATTGACAGTCAATATGGATAAGAAGTTGCAAAATTAACAAGAATTAGGCTTCTAGTACGAAGCACACTTAATTTTACTGCATTTGTCGTATTGAACTTCAGCAGCCACCGGGCCCTTCCAGTAATTACATCTTTTATTTTGACCCTCACATGCCTATCTTATCCATCTTAAAAATCAAATTGATTCATTCATTCATCACATCACATAATTAGGTAATATTTAATTTTTTCAGTATGTAATCCAGTTAATACTTGTGGACCATTCCTTTGAGAAAAAATTAGATACCCAATAACAATTGATCAACTATAGTTATTCATGCATACTCAGACAATGATAGTTCACATTACCACGCCTGCAATTGAGTCCTCCAGAGGTTGAAAAGAAATTCTTGACCTCAACAATGAGAGAGAGAGAGAGAGAGAGAGAGAGAGAGAGAGAGCTCATTGTGCTGATCTATTAGTATGTAAAGCAAAGTCTAAGAACCAGGAGAAAAAGAATGAAGTTAAATAAGTTAGAAGTATATTGATAAAGAAAATGTACCTTTCCATTGAAAAGGGGTTGTGCATGGATAATTGGATTGCCCTCGGTTGTTCCCGCCTCCCCCATTTCAGTACAGAAGCTTACAAGCTTCGGTAGACTACACAAACTTAGAGATGTCAATTTGCTGAAGCATACCTGATTATTTCTAAGTCCATCTTCATCTAGTTCTCCTTCAAATCCAACTATTCCCTCCAAGGTTTCACATCCATTTACTACTAGCTCCTTCAGATTCTTTAGCAGTAGATGCATTTTGAACGGAAACAAATGCATCAGTTTATTGCAATCCGAGACCTCCAAGTTCATTAGTTGGCAGAAAGACCCTTGTGCTTCAAAGAGCGCGATTGACTGCTTGTCCCAAATCTCTATTATGTTACCCAACCCCCAAATGGATAAGCATTCCAAGATAGGGAAAATAACCTAAAAAGTAGATCAAGATAGGAATCATTAGGGACTCCTCCATGGAAAAGTTACTCACCAAGCATTATCAAACAAATGCTACACAAGGAATAAATCAGCTTGTTGTTGGTGAGGAAAATGCTCGTTAAATAAAGAGGAAAACTTTAGAGGCATTTTCATCCAACTAAGAACGTTTCTTCTTCTTTTTCTTCCATTTTTTTTCCTTTTAATTAGAAGCCCACGTTATTTCACGGAAAATTGAAACTAGCCAGTCTTTGTGGATTGAACTCCCAAAAGTTTACGTCTTCTCTAAGAGCATCCAAGCTAGGTCACGATCAACTAGTCTTTCTAGCAGCGCTCAATCTAGTCTTCGAAACTAGGCATCGAGTGCTTAAGACATGCGTGACAGTTAACACAGGGATTGAAGTCTTGAACCTAGTCAGGTAACGATCTCATGTTATTGTAGGTCGAATGACAATAATATAATTAATTTTAAACCTATACCGATCACCCTTCTCTATCCTCAATGGCGCTTGGGGTCCATCACCGTGATAATATGATCAATACTTCGTACATGAATGCTGTAAGAAATGAATGGCAGACATCCGTTACTGCATCGATTGGCGCCTAACAGAGCGTTAGGATCACTACACTATTCTATAAGTTATGTTCTGTAACTTACCAAAATCTATGGACTATCTGAAAGTTGAGCAGAGGCCAAGGAGCCCAATTGTAAAGGACTAAAGGTACAATGAGATGAACAACAGCCTAAAAATCTCGATGAACTTCTAGAGAGAAAATTGCCTGAGAGGGAGAGGTTTTTGTATTTTGAACACGGCTCCACATTCAAAAGTCAGATTGAGATGATTGAAATTGAAGCTGAAAGCTGAGATAACAGGCTTCATAGGAGCTTCATAGTCGTCGTCTAATGAAATTGATAAGAGGTCACATGGGGCGTGAATAAAAGCATAAAATCTAGGACAGAAATATTTTTTGGAGTAACATAAATATCAATTGCAACAATTCATAATCGCTGTGACAGATAAAATTAGGAGCTACCACCTCACGACCACCACAAAAAAACAAGTTGAGAATATTCTCAATTTGCAGGGACTTAGAATTTCTCTATCCTAAGATTCATACAATTCATCACATCACCGCTGCGTCTCCGCCATGGCCATTATAACACCATACATTTTTGTCAGGTTCATAAGCTTACTAATTGACCCTACAGAATTATGTGACTGCGCCTCACGACCACCCAATAATTTTCATGCTATATTTTCCTCCATTTACAGAACGTTGGATAGCCGCAATATTTACAAGTAACTTTGCTTTCGCCTACAGTACTTTCCATAATTGGGTTCACCCACGCTCTCTCCTCTTGAATGAGACTTTCTAGTACACAATTGGTTAATATAAGAGGGTGGAGTGGAAAATCGAGAGGAAATTTTCTTAACAAATGCTGTGGAAGACTGTAAAGATTATGGAATTTTTCTCATGGCACAACAGTTGATGCACTTTCGTTCCCATCTGTAATTGAATTTTGAATTGGTCGGCGAAACTTGAGCTGGAGGGGCGATTTCGGACTAAATCCTCTCTTTCCTTGAGCGTAAAAGTTATATGTTGGGCTGAAGCTACTAGGAATTATGTTCAATATCCCTTAAATGAATGGGCTAACAGGGTGTCTGAGTGTACTCCCCTAACCGCATGTTACGGGGTAATTACAAGGCCTGAACCCTATGGCTTCGCAACCCAAAGGTGGAGTAACAAAAGTAGATTAACATTTAATTGAATTTACTTTTACTACTTGAGGTGTTGATCAAAATTTGAATATTTAAATCAGATAACCAAACAAATTAGAACTCTAATAATCTTCATATACCTCATGATTGAAAAAGGATTGAGCATTGGATGTTGGAGAACTTGAGGAGAATCTATTAAGCTTCTCCATGTTCCAAATCTCAAGCCACCTTAGTTGAGGGATGATCAAGGTACTATCATCAGCTGCTTCGTCTTCTCCTTTTTTGTTCTTGAAGACTATGAATTCTACATTTGGACAGTCATTTACTACCAAAAATTGTAGATTCCGTAGCCGAGGAAGTATATTTGAAGGAATCACATTCATCAGTTTCTCACACCGTTTGACTGTCATGTTCCTTAATTGGCCAAAGGACACCGTCTCTTGATTCACCGAAGGTGATTGCTTGTCCCATATCTCTTCTATGCTATCCAGTGCTTCAACTTTTAATTCCTCCAAGACGGCTAAAATAACCTGCAAAATTATTTTGAACATGGTTTTATCAATGACTCTTCTATCAAAAGGTTCACCCCCCAGTAACCATTCTTTGACTTTGGCTGTCACGAAACACAGTGCTCTCGACAAAGCTCAAAACAGTTTCATGGAGCCAACCCCAATTGATTGGGACTAAAGGCTCCATTTTATTTGGTATTAGGTAACTATCACGCATAAGAACCTCCAGTTAAGAAAGCCTTAGCTCTGTTTTCAATAAACTAAAAATTCCCAATAGTGTGGACAATGTTTAAACCCAGTCTTACTGGGCTTGGCCAGTTTAATTCCAGAGGTGAGTCTTAATGGGCTTGGCCAGTTTAATTCCAGAGGTGGAATAGTGAGTGGGGTCATTAGGCATTGCGTCTATTTGTTTAACAACTGAGGGATAATAACTTATAACTTGATTGCTATCTTAAACATTAATCAGCCTACAATGAAACCCAAGATGCCAAGCAAAAACAGAACAATGAAAGACAACGAGATATATTTCCCCAATAGGACGAAATTAAAAAAATACCCAACCTCAATGATTTTTTGCATGTTTGTTTCCAGAAAAAAAGTTTATTTAAGGGAGAATTTCATTAAGAATACCCAATGGTTAATTTGTGTTCTTTTCCAGTTGATAAGAATTGAAAAATACATATCTTTTCTTTTTCCTCAATGAAAATAGTTTTTATTTTTTCCTTAGATGAAAATATATGTTCGCCTTCAACTCTCCAAATGCATCCGAAGGGGCTTGGGGCTTATCTTTACTCAAACACCACCATGTGGTAGTTCCGATTTCATTGCCAGACGAGATTGTTATTTCAACTGATACAATACACAATTATCTAACGGGAAAAATAGTTAATCACCATCAGGTTGTACAAACGATTATTTTAGGATGACAAGATGATAAATTATGTTCTGCTCTCAAATTAAATGCATGCCATCGATTCCGAACAGGAATGCAATCCCTCGATCCAAAGCTGAATGCAACATTTGATAACTATTTATGAGCGCTTATAATGGTATTGAAATTTGAACAAGATGTTCATAAAAAATTTCCAGCTTAGCTTTAGGCAAAAGAATTCAGGCCAACAAATTATTATATTTGACTTGCACACGCATTGCGTGTGCCCCGACCTCTAGTTAAACAAAATTGCAGTTGAAATATACCGGGGTTCAGCTCGTCAAATGCAAGCGCTTTGGTTGCATTTAATTGGGACTTCTCTTTGCCTTAAATACCACCCGACTTCCCGTGCAAGATAAATGTACGAGCAACCAGGAGCCTGGGACAGATTCTAGAGGCTAATAAGAGGTAGGTTGAGTATTAACCCCGGAACTGATGTATAATGAATGACAAAAAAAAAAAAAGTACTAGAAGACTTCTATTCTTTTCAAAGCTCTATCAATGCGTGTTTTTTTTTTTCTTTCCCTAATGTGATAAATTTATGTTTTATCTATATGACAATTTGAAAGTTTTTTGCCAATATAAATTAAAAATATAAAAAGAAAAATAAATTGGGACAAACATTGATAGCGAAGTTTAGACCAACTATGGAAGGAGATTTTTACTTCAACTGATAATAATAAAAAAACTAATTTGATAGAAAATTAGTATCACTATGAAGTTTGAGCGAAGGTAATTTAGGGATGACGATATTTTAAATTATGTTCTGAACTCAAATCAAATGCAATTAATTATGAACAGAATGCAATCCCTTGGTCCAAACCTGAATACAACATTTTAGATCGATCTATTTATGAGCACTGTTGAACCTGATGATCAGCAAAAACATCCAGCTCAGCATCAGAGAAATTAATTTGAATGAAAAATTTGAAGATTATGCTTGGGTATTATTGTATTAAATATATGTTCTACTCTCAACACAAGGGAGTGAGGTGCACTTGCTATAAATTTGAATGGAAAATGTGAAGGTGCACGCAAGTCCAAAAAATCACAAGATAGTTATGTGCTTATAAATGAAGGTGAGGGGGCAACCCACACATCAACTTAACCACAGGAGGCCTTAGTGAAGGTTTCCTTTATAAATTATCAAAGACTATGCCATTTTGCCAACTGATAGTATCGTAGAAATAATTAGTCTTTTGAATTAGTCTTTGTGGGATTGGCTTACTGCCATCAATGTGGCACTAAAGCCAAAAGTGCAGCTCACTCCTCAATTTAAATACCAAAGTATATTAAATCAAAGAATAACAATAAAGCTAACCTTATTACTGAAAAGAGGCTGCGGATGGGCAGAAGAACTTCCTGCAGTTGTTTGCGTCTTCTCCTTTTCAGCATAGAAGCTTATAAGGTTTGGTAGATCTAGTAATAACAGTTTCTTCAGTTTACTGAACATCATGTCACCTATGAGTTCATTTTCATCGTTTTGTCCTTCAAAACCAACTATTGCCTCCATGATTTCACAAGACCTTACTGTTAATTGTTCCAGGTGGACAAGTCCTCTTGCGGCGGTTGGGGTGAAGAGATACCTTAACTTACACTTTTCAATAACTAACCTGTTTAACTTATTGAACGACTGTAAAGGATGCAGTCTGTGACTTTGCATGGATGATTTTGGCTCACCAAGAAAATATTCTAAGTCGTCATCACATGATTCAACTTTGAGGTATCTCAAGTCAGGAAATCCATTTCCAACACCTCTATCATGAAGCGTCTTCTTCAAACCCGTAATGCCAATGAGAGATAGCGCTTCAGCTTTGCCGACCAAAGGCATGAACCCATTTCTTAAAGAAGACCCTTCATGTTTCAAGACCCTTGTTCCTGAAAAATTTTCATCCCATTCGAAGTTCGAACCCACTGAGATCCTAAATCTCTTCAGGTTCTCAAACTTCAGGCCATCCTTGGGCAATAGCATGACATTTGGTATGAAGATATGCAAAGTGGTTAGTTGACCATTATCCAATGATTGTCTTAGCTCCTCAAGGCCCATATTTTTGCTGCTGCTGTTTGTGCCCTCCTTTTTCTTATCAATGATGGCCTCCCATTGGTCAAAATTTTTTGGAAAGAGCAATTCCTCCAGGTTGGTCAAATTGGATATGATACCTTGTGGAATCTCTATGAGACTTGAACAACCTCTGAGATCTAACAATCGAAGACTGGTCAACTGTGCAATCTCTGGTGGCAACGCCTTGATACTAGAACCCCGAAGGCTAAGCACTTCAAGGTTACTCTTCATGTCCTTTAGTATGGCAATATCTGCCAACTCGCATCCATTAAGATTTAGCATCCGAAGGTTTCTCAATTTTGCAAGTGATGATGGGAGACGCCGCATGCGCATTTTAGTAAAAGATAACACTGTAAGTTGCGTCATCCCATTGAAAAAATTGTTTGGAACCTCAAGATCTGAAAGTTCGCTACTGTCTACCATTAAGGTGTAGAGTTGTGGATATACCAACCCATCGGGAAGCTCTTTAATATTTTTAAAATGTAATGAGATTGTTGAGTACGATGGCCCATTTATGGGATTTTGTGGCCACCAAAGGGCACCGTGATCTATCAGAAATGCTTTTTCGTCTCGTGAAATTGAGATACCAACATCTCTTATGACATCATGAATTTTCACCACATTTTCATGACTGCCGGTTGTCAACAAAGAAGCTGATTTTAGGACATCAACAACTGTACACACGACATTTCTGGCCTCGTCAAGTGTATGTGGGTTTAGAGCAAGCAAACACCTTGCCACGCAGTGTCTCGTCAATTCATCGATGGGAATCTCAGCATCCTCAGCAAACAAACAGCATAGCAAGAAACAAGATTGTGCATCCGAGGACCGTAACATATCATAGCTCACCCTCAAGGTGGCTATAACACCTAGGTCAATGCCTTCAATTTGTGTGAGCATGTACCTCTTTACCTTATCCAATGCATTCTTCCACGTGTATCGTGGCTTATCTTGCAATGCGGTTCCAAGTGCATTTATGGTGAGTGGCAAACCATTGCATTTTCTGCACAGTTCGCATGCTAGGGGATATATTTCTGGCTGAGACTCGATAGAATTTCCCACCTTCTTGTTAAATAGGTACCATGCTTCTGCCTCCGGTAGCTCTGCAATTCGAAAATTTCTATCGGCTTTCATTGTGATTCGCAACAAATCTTCCTTTCGAGAGGTTAGGACAACTTTGCATCCTGTCTTTCCATCTGAGATAGGAATACCTATTTTCTTCAAATCCACCATTTCCCAAATATCATCCAATATGACGAGATATTTATCCCCATTTTTTAATTTATTCCATAATTCAGTTCGTCTTCCCTCTTGATCATCTGTTGTGGCCTTCAATTTTAAATTTAAGCTCTCAACCAATTTTGATTGTACTTCCTTCACATTGAGATCCTTAGAGACAGCTGCTATTGCGACTTGCTTAAAAGTTCCATCTTGTCGCATTTGATCACCCACCTCTTTGACTAATGTGGTCTTACCGACGCCACCGAGGCCATATACACCAATCATGTTAACATTTGAATCTTTTAATGCATCCGTAAGATACTTTAAAATTGATGCTCTAGAATCAAAGTTGACATAATTATTGTTCGATAGGGATTCAAATTCTGGAGGACGCGGCCTAGGGCGGGAAATTTCTTCAAAACGGGTGTTAGTAAGCTTAATGGCCTTCACTATATTCTCTTCCGCCTGTTTGCTCAACTTGTATCGCCACCTGATGTTAGGACAAGAGCATGTAATGCAACGCATGTTTTCCCTCGCAGTACTTTGCCCCATAAGTCGATCAACATCCTCTTTCAACTCGTCTACTTTCGTTTGCCAGTTTTTAACCTCAACCTTAATGTCTTCGCCACGATCACTGGCTTCACAAACTTTACTTTCGATATCTTCCCTACGATCGTCCAGATCTCTTATTTCATCTTGCAAATTCTTGAGGTTCTTTGCATAGCGAATGACATATTTCCTTTTTTTGAACGCTTCATCAAAGGCTAGACCTCCCAACTTCTCGAATATGCATTGAGGAGTACACATTTTCAGCCAGGGGTTATTTCTTCTGATATTCCTCAAAAATGTTGAAGTGATGCAATCCAAATTTAATAAGATAAAGCTCTTTGTAGCTGCAGTAAGCAAAAAAAATAAATTAGGGAAAAAATGAAGAAAAGAGCAATGCATATCACTAATCAACCAAAATAATTTCTTTTGACAACTCTAAGAGAGAAAGTAGAATAATTTAGCTTTTCATTTTATTTTTCTGGAGACAATATTCTCCAACATCATGAGTTGACATCCTATTGTTGTCTCTAAAAAGAAAATCTGATAAGAAATTTTATATAATAGTATATGTGACCAAAATGGGAAATCACTATTGACTCAAGACCCCAATCCCCTCCATCCTCCAAAGGTCCTCCTCCTCCAAAGGTCCTCCTGGCTCTTTCATTTTTCTAGGGTTTGATCAAGAAAGAAGCATCGACTCTCCAAGAAATAAAAGGCCAATTGGAAGAAAAGTTGAAAGGAATCACGTAGAAAATGTTAAGTATGAGATCCTAAGAGCTCTCACATTTTTAATTTGATGGAAGAATTTAACAAACAATTACGTAATGGTGAAAAAGAATGTAACGGAGAGGAGGGGAGAGGCACCAAGTCAACATTTACGAAAAAATAATAGTGTTAGAAATTTTCGTTATCAATTTGACGAATTTAGACAGTATGGGTATATTTGTATAATGGAAGAAAAGTTTCGTTGTACCATTGAAATTTTTTAAAACTCAAGGATTTAATTGTCATCGAGGTCAAAGTTCATGGGCTATTTTGAAGTTTTCCATAAGCTCTAGAGATCAATCACATAATTCACTACGAAGAGTTTGGTAGAGGCGAAAAATGACACGTTTGAACTGGTCTCACCAAAATTAATAATCCCTCAGTTCCATTTTTGAATGCTACTAAAAAAAGTAATGTTATTTTGACTATCGTTCAAATATGCTCACTGATTAAAAATTAATTTCGAAAATAATTTATTTTTTAATGGTTAGAGTTCCGCCCAAAAATGCTCTTACGCAGCTTCAAATCAACAATCCCACCCGAAAAGCTCCAAAGACTTCTAATGGGAGGTTTGTTGTGTGCACAGATTTGTGACTGCGCGTATATCATCCATGGGGTCATTTAGGGGTGGGTGAATAATATAAGTCGTTCATTAATTTTAAATGCACTTTTGAAAAATTCCGCAAAAGATGAGCTTAGTTTTTCTGCTTCTTCAATTGTTGTCCTTCGGGCTTAAAAGAATCCAACTCAAAACCAACTGACAGTGGGTGCATGGAGGGGCTGTCCAACCTCATAAATTAGTTATGACGGGTAATACTTAACCATGAAACAACTCCGCATGGCGACCTTTGATTTGCCATACAAAAATAAACAGAAGATCCATGCATAAGCATCATAAAGAAACAATATGCACATTGCCGCAAACAATCAATCAAGGGAGTCTTGTCCAAAAGCTTTGAGAAGCTTAGCTCAAATACCATATTAAAACATAGAATTGGCAAAGACTAGAGAGACCACCCAGCCTAAAAAACAAGCTTTGGAGGTAATAATTTTACCAGTATGGACAAGCTCTAACAATACCAAACATAGAGTTTGCTTACCTTTGTGACAAGTTGAAGAGGTCTATAACTAATTATCGAGGATACAAGAGTTAGCTCCTTGGATATTCACAAAGCCACGATGTTTATATGATTATTTGTTGCATCTCAAATTTGAGAAGATGAATCTCTCCATATCTACAATAAAAATAAAAATAGGAAATTAGCATAGAAAGAAGATAATAATAACATTAAACAGCGCTACATTAACCACAAAAACTACCTTTCAACATCTCAAAGATAGAAGTACAAGATTTCCGCTTAAAATTTTTTTTTTTTTTTTTTGGTTTTGAAAAAATATTTGCCCTGCATTACTTGCTCCAGTTTATCTCAATAAATAGAAACCCAATATAATTGGAGACTCTTACGGTTCTTTTTGATGATCAAAACGCAAAAAGAACATTTTTATTGGGTAACTAAAGATTTTATACTAGAAAGCACCACTACCAACCACCCTCCTCAGTCCTCCCTCTCTGTCACACAAAAGGACGATTGTGGGGTTTGGTTGAGGGCAGGAGAAATAAAATTTCCATAAAAAATAGGTTAATTCAAATTGGAATTAACAAATGGGTATTCGATCGCACATTCCCTTTATATTAAATGCTAGAAAATCAGGAAGGGACTGATTTGTGAATTTTTTAGGGTGGATACACCTCTCCACCTATGCCTACATCTATAGGTACCCATGCATATTAAATAGTAAGGACAAACTTGGTAAGTCATACTATTTTAGGACTCAATCTTAAAACATGAAATGAATTAATGTATCCTCAAATCCATCAATTTGGTGATCCTTCATTTCCACGCACCATAATGTATCTTTGGAATCAGCTCATCTGCAGTTACCAACCCCTCTCAGGTTGAGACCTTTCATGGGTCCTTCTCGGTACGACAAAGATGATCAAAATCGTTCAACTTTTAAATCTTGTTGACGACTTAAGTCATGCCAAAAAATCATGTAGATTAGAGAAAAATATAGTGACACATTCAATAGTTGAATTCCCATATCATACCTTCGATGTTAGATTAACATTTTTTTTTGGCACAAAAAAATTCTTCACAAGATTTGAAAAATGAACAATTCCAATTATCTTAAAGGCACGGGACGGCAAGGACGAAGGGGTGTGTATGAGTGGGGGCCTGGGCCCCAACCTTGCTAGAACCACTCTATATGTAAAAAATACACCATACGTATTGTTAGATCCTTAGTTTGGATGATTGTGTTTTTTATGAGTTAGTAATTCAATTAATGTTAATGTTTGGAGGTTGTTTTTTTAAATATTGGACTTGCAGGATTTCTAGAACACCACTGGATCAGTTTATGGACCTTTGGAATTGTTGAGTTTGCGTTGTACAAACAAAAAGCCTTTGAACCATTAAATGAACTTGGGCTATCTATAATAGATTCGGCCATGGCCAATATATGATTGAGGATTAAAACAATCAAAGCCCACTGGACTGAGTATGCGGTAGTCCGGACTTTGTCAATTAAACAGGGGAGTCCTGTTTTTCAATTCGACTCTCTCTCTCTCTCTCTATATATTTAAAACTTGGACCAAGCTTATTGCCCTAATTTTTCGTGCTCTAAAAAATTTAGAATTCTTCTCTACACTTGTATTTATTACAGTATTTTCCCAATTCAATCTTGATGGGAACAAAAATTATTAAACGGCACGGAGGGAATATATAATTAATATAAATACACAAGAAATATTCATAACATACTACTCCCTCCGTCCCCAAATTTTGGTCCCTCGTCCAATTCTAACCGGATAAAAAACAAGCTATAACTTTTAATCGGTAATGAATTTTATATTCAATATAGATCTTGTTTGATAGATCTCAATTAATTCTATAAAACAATGTTTTCGAAATCATGTAAAACAATGTATATTACGAGATATAATCAATTGAAAAGTGGCACGAACTCCCAAAAGGGACAAATAAATGGGGACGGAGGGAGTATATTGGTTCCTTATATGAGGATATATATGTTTTCCTCGGTATGAATAGAAATTTTTTAGAAAGGGGATATGAGGATTTATATTCATAACATACACAAGATATATATGTTTTCTGATTCTGACGAGGCTTCTACCCCTCTGCTGCTCAAAATTTAGGGCTGCACCCGAAGAGCCTAAACCTGAACTTTCAATTGAACCCCTTCTGTCCTCCTCAATCAAAATCAAACTAGCAACCTCACTCAGTTTCAACTTTTCTTTCCCAGCTAAGTTACTAACTACAGTAACCGTACCCTGCCAGCTCTCTGTTAAGTGAGACAGAATCAACAAGGCTTAAACCTCGTCATCAAACTTGATATCGTCAAATGTAAGTTGATCAACAATCGTATTGAACTCACTAAGATGTGACATAAAGAAAACCCCTTCTGACATAGACATGTTGAAAAGTTTTTTCATAGATGTACCTTATTCTTAGCAGACAATTGGTCGTACATTTCCTCCAGTGCTTCCATAAGATCCTTCATCGTTTTCTCCTTCAATATGCTGTGGGTGACTACCTTTGAAAGGGATAGGCCAAGAACTCATAACACCTTCTAGTCAAGAATGTCCAAGTCCTCGTTGCACTCTCCTGTCTTCTTCCCTTTTTCTTTACCTAGCAACGGCCGGTAAAGATCATTCTGACACAGATAGTCCTTTATTTGCATCTTCTAAAACGCGATGTCTTTTCCCATCAAACTTATCGATTTTCAGTTTGCCTTCTTCAGAACTCATAGCTCCCACTAAAACTCTAGGCTGCCAGAACAAGATTAAACCCTATGATAAGCCCTGAATGTTGTATATATCCAGACATATCTAGCTCATTTTGATCACACACACATGCATATCATTGCTCTATAGGATTGATGTTGCACGAAGTGTGTTTTTGGTAGTTTCAGGTTAAACAAGTGAATAAAGCGCGTTTTGAAGTGCTTTGGGAAGCATCCCAAGAATCCGAGGACCAAGTGCCCCATGGCACTCCGCCACCGAGCCACACGAGCCATGAAATGAAGAGTTGGCTAGAGCTCAGGAAGCCTAGAGGCCATAAGGTCAAGCTGGAAGGCCAAAGGCATGACCAAGGCTTACAAAGACTCTCTGTGGAATCCGAGAGTATTCAAGCGCCCATGTCGCGCCCAAATCTTTCCGCTGCGAGCATCCTCCCAATTTCAAGACACGGCAGGAGAGAACACTCGACCAAATGCGACGATTATTAGAGTGAATTGCATTCCTGGCATATGTTGGCTCAGCCTTTCGATTGCCAGTGATATTGGACTAGTTTCCAAGATATGAATTTAGTTTCAGACCGGAGTTTGTACCGTGAGATCTAGAGAATGTCATATTCCTAGTGTTTGGTGACTCAGTACTCCGACTGCCAATGACAATGGAATAGTTTTCAAGATACATATTCAATTTGTACTACGGAATCTAGAATGGTCATTTTCCTGGCATTTGTTAGCTTGGCCTCCCGATTGCCAATAACGACGGACTGGGTTCCGGGATACAAATAATAATTCGAAAAACCGACGGGTGCTAATAAAACCATACCACAATTTTTTGAATTATTTGAAATGAACTTTAAGAAGAGGGATATTTACGATAATTCAAAAATCGATGGAATCGATAACCATACAACAATTTTTGAATTACCGGTACAAACTTTTTATTTATGATAATTCGAAAATAGGCAGGTATCAATAACCATACAACGATTTTCAAACTACCGGAATGAAATGAAGATTATTTTTTTAGTGATAAGGACGATAATAATAACATGAAAACGAATCTGGATACCAAATTTTTATTAATTACCTCGATGATTCCAAAATTACAACAAGAGTAAAAGACAATGTTTAGCAAAATGGAACGACAATCCAAGATAGCAACATTGGTTTTACTATCGCAAACTATGCTAACATTATTGCGCACAAAATCTTTCTTTGGCAAAACCTAAGCATCTTCTCCAAGCTCTGGAATATTTTGCTAACCCAATTAGGTAAAGAGAAACAAAAACAAAACTCCTTTTTCATGCACGAACATGAGAGAATTTTAGGATCTCTCTCTCTCTCTCTCTCTCTCTCTCTCTCTGTGACTGTGAAGGAGACCTTGAAGAAAGACACCCATGATTTCAACAAAACCGGATTTGGCTACTTATGGAGAAGAAATTTTTTGTTTAGTTTCTAGGACCTTAAACCCCTCTCCAATTCTTTTTTCCTCCCTCCTTTCTCTCTCCGAGAATTTTCTCTCTTCCTTCCAAAGAATCCTCCTTTTTTTCTTCTCTTCCTTTTGGATGCTGCATGGGCCATCTATTTATAGGAGAAATTGATGAGGCAGTGGCTGATTGCGGTTTACGGATTCCAGCATGTGAGCCCATAGGGTTGCGTCTGCAATCGCGACCATGTTGTACGGCCATAACACATTCCTCGGTCCATTTTCTGTCCAATGAACTCCATTTCTTAAAGCCTAAGAATTCCTCCGAAAACCGCATTACCTCATCGCATTCTGAGACGCATACGGCTGCCTTTTTAAGACGCGTTTAGCTGCTCCTTAGAACTCCAAAACATGCACGGCTGCCTTTTCGAGCCACACACAGTTGTCCCAACGGCCCATTGTCTTTTGAATTTTCCAAGTGATTTTTGAATTTCGCAATATCCTTTCGAGGCCTCGAATTGCTTTATTTTGAGCATATTTTTACATAGCCAAAAATACCAACTTTATCTTATCGCACTCCAAAATATGATGTTGCACTCGTATTGTCGCCCGTATCACTATGGCGAGGTTATCGAACTGCGAATTGTTGCTCCTGAAGAAACTCTTTCTTGCGCCTTGCTTTTTCTAGAGTGGCGGGGCAAAAATGGGGTGTCAACAATCCACGAGACTAAGAGTCACTCTTCCCGAAGCCCGCATGATGTTTTGAAGTGCTTTGGATGAAGTTCAGAAGCACGCAAGGGCAAGGGGTGACCAAGAAAAGAAGAGGCAACCATAAAGGCATGTGTATCGATACACTCTAGGGGAGGTATCGATACAATTGATCCCACTCAGAACAGACAGCTAGGTATCGATACCTGTCTTTGTTGGGTATCGATACCCATGTTTTGTGGTGGATTTTTGAAAGGCAGGTATTGATACCCCATGTAGGGTGTATCGATACAGGGTTGTTCCTGTCAGATTTAAAGTAGCTTTTTGGCTTACCACTTATGGAAAGTTTCCACTTTTAGTAACATTTTAGGATATTTTGTAGAGAGAGAGTGGCTTGTGTGTATATTGCCAACTCTCTCCCTCTTTGTCCTTCTTCTTCTCCTAGCTTAGTTTACTTTATGTAAAATTTCTTCCATAGCTTGTAAGCTTTCTCTCTTTTCAAGAACACTAGTAAGCTTTCATGCTTGTTTAATTTCTCATGTTTTAATTTTGTAGCTACAACTTAGATCTTCTATAAAATCAAGTTTACTTTCAAGTTTGTCATGTCTTTATTTCCTTTAAATTTCTAGTCTTATTTCCTATTATGGTTTGTGAGTAGTATACATAGGCTAAGTCATGGGGTGATTAACATGCCATGACTCGAGTTTAATCCGTTTTTCTCGCTAAAAAAACACACATTTCTTGTTGATCAAAGAGTTTGGGTTTGATTTTATGTAGCAAAGTTTGGGTTTGTTAATCGCTTTGATCTCATGTAGCCAAGGGTTTGTTCTTTTTGGCACGTGTGATGCTTAGAGTGATGTCAATTTAAATGTTTGCCAAATGAGTCAAAGAATCCTAATCTTTGTTAAACACCTTTTCTAGTGAATTGGTTTCAATCTCTAAATCTTCCATCTGGGAGCATTTGACGATGTCCCAAGCCGGTTATCAAGAGAGGAACGGATTAACCTAAGTTATGGTTGTTAAAATCCCCTAGGCTTAGCCTTGCTTTTAATCAGTCTTTTAATCTTTCCAAGTCATTCTTGAAGTTAAGAGAATTTCACCCCTAAATCACGAACTTAGTTGGCCACTTCAAGGCTAAAAACTTCACTCGCAAGTCAACTTTCACGCCGGGTGCATTCGGTCTCCGTGGATTCGACCCTATTCTTACCGGGCATTATGCTACATGAAGCCTAGTCCTACGCTTTGGGCATCCTAAACTATAACACGAAGTAAGGTCGCAAGCACCCTTACTTGTTGAACAAACCCTACCGCAACCGCGGCTCTAATACCAGTTGTTAGGATTTCAAACAACCGTTCAATCCCTCCGTCCTTTTTTTAGAGTCAACATTTCCATTTTTTGTTGCCCCTTAGTAAATTGTTTGTTGAATAGTTAATGGATAAAAGTTTGTACAATTATTTTTTTGTCATTTCAGAAAGATAGTAGGTAATGAGTTAATGAGTAAAAGTAGAGGATAATTTTGGAAAGTGGAGGTAAAAATTGGTGTGAAAAGTGTAAAGTGGTTGTAAAAATGATGATTTTTCTTTAATAAGTTAGATTTACGAAGCAACACATTTAAAAATAGATGGAGGGATTATTAAGTAAATGAAAACCTTTCTAAAAATATTAACTCCACTTATGATCAAATTCTCTCACTAAAGAGAGATTCCAGAGTAATTATGAGCTATAGATCATAATAACTCCGATATATCACGGAGTAATAAATTGGGGCATTCGGCGGCTAAAATCCTTGATTAGGTAGAAAATTACGAATTCATCCTCCTAAGAAAAATAATAACCCATGAAAACCTGAAACTCAATATATCTCTTGAGCACCCTTTTTACCACATTAAATAATCAATCAAAGATAGATAGGTAACTTACTTTATGGTTTTTGTCAATGCCTCGCCATAGAAGATGCTAGAAATCAAATATTCACTAGACAAAAAAATGATAAATTTATCAGTATCAGCAAATTAATTATCATTTGATAAATTTATCAAAGAAATATTAAAACGAACAATAACTTGTTCATTTCAGAATATTTATAAACTGAAAAGTTACTAAAATGGATGTTATACATTCAAAATAATTTCAATTAGAATTATTTGAATAATAATTATCAAATTGAAGTAAGAAATTTATCCATCCAAAGAAGAATGATAAATTTGAAAAGGAAAATGAAGGTACGAGAGAGAGAGCCGATACATTTTCATTGTAGTATTATTGGACATAATTTTAATTATAGGTGGTACTTTTTTTATGGACTTGGTTTTCATGCAAACCAGTAGCAGGAATTCAGCTACCTGTATAGATGGCAGCCCATGAGAGGCTAAGTGTTGTAACGAACGTTAACGCATTTTAAGAACTAAAACAAGAAAACAAATAAGCAATCACACGAGACACAAGATATACGTGTTCTTCATTAGGCGCGTTCCACTACGGTAGGATTTGTTTGATTTTCTCATAGTCAACCGTCTCAACTCTGGGGTATCAACATCATCGATTTGATTCAATAAAAGAAGTGGGGCAAAATTCGGTGTGAACATGCCTGATTGAGGAGATCTACAAAATGAACAAAAAGGATTATCTTATAGATATAGGACGGGAAGGGTTCATGAAAGGCTTCAACGCTACATTTCAAAGGCTGGGATCATCCCGTGTGGGCTGACTCTAACAATGGAAACTGCTCAGCCTCAAGTGCTTATGATTTTATCAATGAGGAAAGCAATGATGTTAAGGGATGGAAGTGGTTTTGGAAACTAAAAATTCCTCAAAAATTTAAAACCTTTCTTTGGCTCATTTTCCACAATAAACTTCCTACAAACCTTCTCCGAACAAGATGAGGGATTACCTCTTCGGACTTTTGTCCAAGATGTAATAACTCTTCCGAAAACTTGTTACACCTTTTTAAGGTATGCCCCAAAGCCATTGAGCTGTGGGATTCTATTCCTTCACGCCAGCAAATGAGAAGTGGATTTGGTAATTCCACAGAAAATTGGATCTTGGCAAATTTGAAAAAAGATAAAATTTTACAATTAGGAAATAATATACCTTGGAAGATTCTCTTTTGCACCGTCCTTTGGCAAATTTGGAAAGACCGTAATATAAATAGTTTTAATAATATTGATCCGGTGCCAGAAGTGAGTTCCAAGTTATTATGTTCTTATGCCAACGAGATCGTGGAAGCATTTAAATCCCCTTTTCTTGCTGGCCCTCCAAGAAATCGACTAACTATGTGGTTTCCTCCCCCCACAGGTTCAATCAAGCTAAATACCGACGGATGTTGGTATGAAAGCAATGGCAAAGCAGGTTTTGGTGGTATCTTTTGAAATGCCTTAGGAGATTGGGAGCTAGGATACTATGGCAAGATGAGAGCAAGATCCAGTCTAGAGACAAAAATTTGGAGCATCTATAGAGGGTTAACAATCATATTGGAAAAAGGACTCACCAATATCCAGATTGAAACAGATTCTCAAACTGCAGTTCTGCTATTCCAAGAAGGGGTTAATCCCAATCACCCATAGAGCAATATCTTAAATGATGGGCATTACATTCTCAACCAGACTGGATGCACCATAACTCACCTATATCGGGGAGCAAATGAATGTGTTGATTTACATGCAAGATTTGGAGCAGAGCAACTCGAGGACTTGATGGTGACCAATCAGCCTCCCTTAGCCATAAGGGAATTCATGAACAGGGACAAACTTAATACTAGACTAATCCTTGATTAGTTTTATTTCCTATGTTTTGTCAAAACTTGGTTATTTCATTTCCGGCATGTAACGAACTCGCTGCACTTCTGATGCAGCCTATCGTTCTCTTCTAGCTTAATATATTTCCGATGTACCAAAAAAAAAAAAAGATTAAGTGGTGGGTGGTGGCGGTCGCAATGGTTTCGGAGGGCGGTGGTACTAAAGGAAGGCGCCATATATAAGTACTGACATATTCAGCCTGAATTAAGGAGGTACCAGGCTACTTAAGTTGTATAACCTTTTAACACTACATTTAAGAAGCACTTAAAAGATTACGTAATATGAAATGGAGTTATCAAACCAACATAATTACTTATGAGGGGATGTCAAGCCGGTACAACCCAGTCTCCCCATTGACATCCAGGTACAAGAGGCAACATCACATTATTTGCACGTGTAGGTACAACGGCTACAACCCGTAGGTTCCGTCTCCCCTCATGTAGGTTCTCTCTCTCTCTCTCTCTCTCTCTCTCTCTCTCTCTCTCTCCACCCCACATGGGCACAATTTCACTTTCTCCTCAACTTCCTAAACCGTATGAAAGTGCCTAAATCTTAAGGTACCCAATGAAAGTGCCTAGCTAAACTACTAAAATCCTATCATAGGAAAGTGCACCCTAAAACCTAAACCCTAGGATACCTTACGAAAGTGCCTAAATCTCCTAGGGTACCCTATGAAAGTGCCTAAACCACTAAAACTCTATAATAGGAAAGTGCACCCCAAACCTAAACCCCAAAAAAAAGTGATTTACCTTAATGGTAATAAAAAAATTACTTATCTTAGTGGTAATTAGATGCCTCTTTTCTACACCTATAGGTAAAAATCTGATTACTTATTGTTAAGAAATATTGTCCCACATTGCTTAGGAGTGAAATGTGTGATCACTTAATATAGTTGAGACCTCTCCACTCATTGCCAATTGGTTTTGAGATGGATATAAAGTTTTCACATGGTATCAAAGCAGGGCCCATTTCACCCCACATTTAAAAAGAATATACTATATATAATTCACAATCCACACCCCACGATGACAGACCAGCAAAAAAGGCTGCACGATGATAGGACCCAAAAAGTGGCCACATGTGACAGATCTCAAATGCGGCTGCACGTGAGGGGGGATGTTAAAATATTGTTCCACATTGCTTAGGAGTGGAATGGGTGATCACTTAATATATGTTGGGACCTCTCCACTCATTGCCAATTGATTTTGAGATGGATATAAAGTTTCCACATTTATTCCTCAATTCATTCAGTTTTAAGTGTTGAATTGGGTTATCAAACAAGCCCCAAGTGACAGTAAACAAGCTGGTTCCAATATTTTTCTTACTAGAGAAGGGAAAACATATTTTGAACAATGTTTTGTAAGGTCTTTACCCGTTCATAAATAAATTAACAATCTTTCTGGCCGACTTCGAACTACTGCGTACGTTAATACTATAAAGAATTTCAATGTTGATGAATTAATAGAAGTCACCAGTGAGAACGCAAGTAACCCTTTCATCGATATCAACTACTCTTAGCATATTTCTTCGAATTGATAGCCAAAGCAAATTTTTTTGGACTTGATAGCCAATAGTTAATTTTATATAGAGCATGTAATTTCTTTGCGAACCTAGAAATTATCCCACTAGTTAACATAAACCACCGTTGACAACGGAGTTTCATGAGATTAATTATTTTCTTTTCTCGTAAGAAGCATCGAGTCGGTCTTTGCGTTTCTCGTGGCGTCTTTAATTTCTTTAGGAATTCTTTTATGATTCTTTTTAAGTTCCTAAGTGTCTTTTAGTTTTTTTTTTAAGAGTCAAACACATTTTCCAACTAGTCTATGGTCAAGTCTTAGTTAGCATTTATTTCTTGTCTTGGAAATGTTAGTTGTTTTCTTTTCCTATGCTTGGAGGGATGTTCCAAGTAATCTATTTAAACCTATGTGGTGAATGAGTAGATATAGAGTGTGTGTTTGAGTTAAAGCCATTGGCTTGTTAAGAAGTTTATCTTCTTGTTATCGTTTCTGTATCTCTAGGAGGATTCCTTAGAGTGGTGAGCGACCCCTACGCCCTGTATCCCTTTTAGACACCTCGGGTGGTGATAATCTGTATCCCGTTGGCGTTTCTATTTGGGTGGTGAGCGACTTTCAACTATCCTTTTACTTTTCTTCCATCCTATCTACAAAACCCGGCATCAACTGTTCTCCCAACAATATAGAATGTCGCCAATTCTATATTTTATTGGCGACATTTACTGCCTTTCTCTCTCTAGAACCTTTCTAGAGCTTATTTCCCTGTTTAGGGCTGGTGTATCGGATCTCGTCTAGTGTTCCTTGTCTCTTGGTTGATTTGTGTTTGTCGAGTGGTGGGGTTGGTTTCCTTTTGTAGTTGACCTTGGTGGTTTTCATTTGGTGTCTAACTCCTTTTAGGCTAGTGTCCTTTTCATCTTTCCCTTTCCTTCTTCTTCTTCTTTTATCCTCTTTGCCGAATCCCTTTCTTTGTTTTCATTGGTTTGAAGGGTAGGTGACAATAACTCTTGCTCTCTTGGTGGGTGGTTTTCATTTGGTGCTTGTTCCTTTGGGCTAGTGTCCATTTCATCTGTCCCTTTCCTTCTTCTTCTTCCTCTATTCTCTCTGTTGTGTCCCTTTCTTTGCTGGCTTTGGTTTGAAGGGTAGGTGACAATAACTCTTATTCTCTTGGTGGGTCTAGTATGTGCCAAAGTTTTTCGAGATGTTTGGTTGGCTCCGTGCTGAACAGAAGGCAGTTTGGTACGCATACAATGCAGGAGCTAGTGAATGAATTATGGCATACGTTAGCTCCTGTTCGTGTGATTGGTCGCCATGATAACCTGTATCTTTTTCAGTTCTCGTCCGAGGTGGATCTAAATCATGCTTTTTCTAGAGTCCCGTGGTCTATGAGAGGTGGACTGTTAGTGTTAGATTTTTGGCAGCCGAGTATGGCATTGGCAGTGACCCGTTTCTACATAACTGCATTATGGGTGCAGTTCCATAATCAGCCCCTTGAGTATTTTTGTGAGGAAGCTGGAAGGAGGTTGGGTAGTCTGCTTGGGGACGTAATTCAGGTGGATGTTCGTAGAGGTAAACCTCGTAACATTCGTTTTCCTTCAGCGACCTCGGTGGCCGAACTTATGGGTGAAATGTAGATATGAACGGATTTATAAGGTGTGCTGGGCTTGTGGGTTGATTGGGCACACGCTACCCCAGTGTGATAAATCTCGAGAGGAGGCGACGAGCATCGTGGATAGGCATCTCCGAGATATTTGTGATAGATTTGGGGTCACTGTAAGAGCTAATGTGAATTTCCCCTTATATAACTCCAGCATTAGAGCTTATGCCCAGAATGACAGGAGGAGGAACACGCATATGTGGGTGCCTAGAAACAGCCATTCACAAGTTACAAGGGTGGTTGAGGGTACACAAGTGGAGAATGCGGATGGGGGGCTGCATGAATTGCAGAGACAGCGTGCTCGTGACGAGGATAGAAATGGTGGTTTAAATTTAAGTCATTTTCGTGGAGTTAACGATAGTCGAGCAATGGGGAGGGTGCATAATAGGTTTTTAGAGGATGAGGAGCAAGTTTCAGTAGGTTGGAACAATTTTGATGAGTTCATTGTTGCTTGGGAGTTAGCTTGGGAATGGGGCTTACAGGAGGAGGATCAAAGAGATTCTCTTTCTAACCGTCCGTCTCCTCCCCCTCCTACTCTGGTGGAGGCATTATCGGGTGATAGGTCTGTTGTCATGGAGGAAAGAGATCGTATGGGCAGCTCAGGGGCATTGATGGTTTTGGAGGAGAATTCGGGGATGGATATTAAGGTGTTAGAAGCTATCGCCTGGCTGGAGTGGATTAATGATCATAATTTTCCGACGCCGGAGGAGGCGGATGCATGGTGGTGTGAATGGGAGCCAGCTCTCCTGCGGGGTGGTGTAAATGCTGGTAGGTGGGTGGTTGGTGAAGGGGATTATAGTGGAGTTATGGAATTTGATGAAGGAAGTAAATTTGATTTTACTTGTGATTTAACGGTGGTAGACAGAGGCTTAAATGATGATC
>CM037161.1:43764949-43919996 GCA_020921065.1 Vaccinium darrowii
TATCATCTTTTCTGAACTTTTTTTATGTTTGTGTCAAATTTTTTGTTTAAACATTCTTCTTGGAAAAAAAAATCACGACCAGAGCTAAAAAAAAGCTCACTTATCACAAGATTTTAATAATTGAAAATAGAGATTTTTAAAATTATTTCTTAGCTCTGATATATGAACTTTAGGCAACTATGCTTATTTACTTTTTAAATTCTTCCCATCGAGACAAATTCAAAAAATTAAGTATGTTAGTACAAAACCTGCCTAAGGTTTTTTTTTTTAACTCAAATTATTGTACTAATTTGATGAAGACATTTCTCCAACAGGGTCATCCATGGGGAATAGTATGAGTATCAATGGAAGTGAGAATGACCATGGGAATAACAACAACCTAGCTAGAATTGGGGAAGAAGCTGAAATGTTTGAGGAGACAAACCCATTAGCAATAGTGCCAGACAACAACCCCCCTCTAGGCCCACTACCGTCACCGAGACGCGCCACCACCACCACCAACGGCGGTGGTTCAGTGAGTGCCGGTGGTGGTAACCACGCGGAGGTGTCGATGCATAGGGTGAAGAAGGAGGAGGTGGAGGCGAAGATATACGCGTGGCAGAACGCGAAGATCGCGAAGATCAATAACAGGTTCAAGAGGGAGGATGCAGTGATAAATGGATGGGAGGGCGCTCAAGTTCAAAAGGCTACTTCTTGGATGCAGAAAGTTGAGGTACGTGTGGGAAATTTGTTTCACCCCTGCATGGTAATTTTGTCAAAGAAATAATCTTTTTTACGGAGCTTCCGTAAAAAGGGGTTTGCGCTGAGCAAATCCCCGCCGTCCATCCTGAGATCCAACGGCTCAGAGCCGTGCACTCTCTCTCTCATCCTTAAATGCACTGCAGATGAAAAAAAAAAAAAAAAACTATGCACGAGCTCCGAGCCGTTGAATCTCGGGATGGACGGCGGGGATTTGCTCAGCGCAAACCCCCTTTTTACGGAAGCTCCGTAAAAAAGATTCTCTCATTGTCAAAACAAATATTTTTATTACTAAAACTAGCAGTGTGCCCGTGCGTGATTACGTAGTTTTTCTATCACTTGTAAAACTATATAACATTAACATACGTGACAATAGATTCGTGGACCGTGACAGACGCAAGATTGCGAATTTCAGCTAGTTTGCGGGCATTAGCTTCAGTAATTTTATAAAAAAAAATTCAAAAAATGTACTAATAAATAGAAAGAAAATTGGGGACCAGTGCAGGGGCCGAACACCCCTTTGCACCCCGTCTGCCCCTAAATAGAATATAAGAGAAAAATAAATTAATTTTTTATTCATTACCAAAATAAAAAAGAGTTAATTTTTATATTTCGTAAAATTTTATAAAATTAATTTATGTGATTCCAGGCGAAGCCTTGAAATTGCACTTTGGTGTTACAAGAAAAACTAACTTGTGTACCTGTTAACAAAATCATGGTGTCTTAAGTGTGTGACTGTGGTGAATAAAGGTGGTGGAGCATCCTAGTACAGAAGGTGTCACGTGAAATTTTACGATTTTTAGAAGAGAGAAAATGGTAAAAGAAGAAGCGAAAGATTAACAGAAACAAATAAATTTGTGTGGGGTAAGACATAAATTGGCTGGGTGCAGAGTTCAAATTGCATTAGGAGTTTACGTGTACGCCTCTTTTAGTCACGAAACTCGACCAAGTGCTGTTTATGGCATTATTTGATTAATTTGACAATCTCAAAAGACATCCACAATTTTTCTTTAATTAGGTTCCACTTTATCCGTAGGCCTGGACCACGTGCCATTAAATTGATCATTCATTTCTTGTACTCCTAAGTTCTTTTTTTCTCTGGTTTAGTCGGTTATAATTACTCGGATGATCCAACTCGTTCATCTTTGAGCATGGTTACGACATTGTTTGTGGGAAAAATCAAAATTAGATCGATAATCTCAATTTGCATAATTTTGTCACGATTTTTCCAACAATAAAAAGTATGTCCATGTAATACAATTTGTAAACTATATTGTCTTATATCCAAACGAGGCGACTGTGATTGTTTGTATTTCGTACTTATGGTAATTGGTGAAGAAGCTAAACTTAAGAAGATTATTGGGTTATTTTTGTCTTTGAACAGCGGAAGCTAGAGGAGAAAAGAGCAAGAGCCTTAGAAAAGATGCAAAACGATGTAGCGAAAGCACGCAGAAAAGCAGAGGAAAAGAGGGCAACAGCAGAGGCCAAGAGGGGAACAAAGGTGGCTAGGGTCTTTGAAATAGCCAATCTAATGAAAGCTGTTGGAAGAGCCCCTACCAAGAGGTCCTTCTTCAAGTCATAAAACCCCTAAAATCTTGAAAAAAAGAAGATTTTTTTCAAGGGGACAAATTAAGTATTACTAGTATGAAATTAGTAAACCCCCACAGTTATGGGACCCTCCTGCTTTTGAAATGTAGGGTACCCTATGTGAAGTGGGGCATATTCAAGAGTTGCAGCAAGAAAGAAATGTGTTAAGAATTGTTGGTTTGAGTTTTGAGTGCTTTTCTAAGGGCTTCTCTCTGGTTGTGGAAGTGTTGTATTGTTTGTTTATGTGCTCAACTGGGAATGATCAGCGGAGGAAGTGTAGGGTACCCTATATGAAGGGTTCTAGAGTCAAGGTCTGTGGTTGATGGTTTTGAACCAATTTTTCTAGTCGTGTACAGTATTTGTCAGAGCATATGTGTTGCCTTAAGAATAAGATCATGGTAAAGGTATATAAATGCAGCTTAATGAAATTCAAAATGCAGCTTAATTGAAATTAAACTTCTATGTCTCTAGAGCTTTTTCTTTTTATGAAATGGTTATTGTTTCTATAACCTGCAACAAGAGAATACATGGCTCACACTAGTTTCCACTATGTAGCGAATGAAAAAGAGAATACATGTTTCAAGGGGCTACTGCGTATAGCGAGGGTTTATGTACCCTAGGTTTATATCACCAATTACCATAGTACGCGAACCCTGTCGTGGTTAGTGAAGTGGCAAACCAAAATTGAATCACGCTTCACAAACCCAACAGTCCCATCCACTCTGTTAATCACAAGTATTTACCTTGCTATCTTCCCCTGGTAATGCTTTGTATTTAATTTTAGCTGCAGGTAAAGAAGTATACACCAATAATCCAATACCACTGCTTTCGGCTACTATTCTCAGTTGCTATTGTTGTTTCCATAGAAAACCACTAGTGTGATTGGTTCATTTCTCTCCGTTCTAGGGGAGATATTCCGAGTTTGAGTCCTCCTGTATTAGATGCTCAACCCCCGTTGTACCCCTAACATCTTATCTGCTGGCAAAAAATAAATAAATAAATTTAACACTTATGCACAAAAATCAAAATAACCTAAAGGAACAGCATACCCTTATTTTCTTCACATTCCAACACCTAGAAACCATACCCTCCCCTTTTTTTTTAGCTTTTCCTCTATAGATTCCAAGCCCTGCCAAGATCAAGGATGGGAAGGTATTCTCAGAATTTTTCCTCATATTGTCGATTCAACAGCTAAAAAAACTTTGCATACATACATACTAAAATTGGTTCAACAACTAGTGTTAGGTTAAATTTCTTACGGTCCGGATTAAACATACATAAGCTATGTAATGCCACTAAGTGAAAAAATACAAAGTGAAAGAAAAAAAAAAAAGGGACCCATATGGTGTAGTTAGGTGCTGCAACTATACATATTCTACAAAAAGCCAAGATGAGGCCCTTTTGTTTTTATGTATGTATTGATTTATTCTTTTATTGATTCGTACGTAATTGATAAAAAAAACTATAAGAAAACAGGCCTTTTTTTGGCTTTTGATAAGAGAGGATTTTAGAATATAATGGTGCCTGGAATATAAAGAATCTTACTTTTAAGTGGCAAGGGAACCACCTTGAGATAAAAAGGTGCCAAAGTTATCCATATCTATCTAATATCTAAAAAGAAGAGTCACAATTTTAAATCAAAGCAAAAGACTGACTCTACTTTGGCTACCAATTAATTAAGTGGTAATTGTCACAACGCGTTTTGCTTTGAGGCAGGTAGCTAATTGGATCCCTTTACTAATACAAATATGCATATTTGCCTCACTTAATTTGACATAACAAAAGAAAACAAGCATAATGAAGGAAACAATGGGGACCTGCCTGGCTGCCTTCATCATTGTCATCATAAAGATATAGTTAACTATTTATGATTTAAGAATAACCTAATTCCGGGGGCGAAAGATTAGAAAATTCGAGGATGCAGTCCTAGGCTAACAAGCCGAGCAGTTGATTGCTCAAGCTTGGTTTGAAAACTTAACGAGCTTCAAAAATATGTTCAAGCTTTTATTGTTTATGAGGCTAGTTGATCTCAAAAGACCTTTAAGAATATGTTCAAGCTTATATTGTTTATGAGGCTAGTTAGTCAAGTCTATCACGAGTAGCTTGAGTTTTCCATACTTCATAAGCCGAACAAGTAGAGTAGTCGCTTTCCCATAGCAGTTCCATATGGAAGTGGGAATGGCTGAGCTTGGTTTGAAAACTTAATGAGCCTCAAAAAAATGTTCAAGCTTAGTTTGTTAATATAACAAACAGATCTTGAACGAGCTTTTAACAAGCTCAAAGTTTATTAGCTTGGTTTGTTTATCAGCGCCTGATGTAGGATAGTGAAAGGAGTTCAACCGTTTCTCTCTGCCTGCCTCAAGTACTGATGTGTTTTGCCTCTCCAGTATCCACTAGAAACGATGGTGTGTACATGACAGTTCATTTTATACTGTGAAGGTTTTGAATATTTGAACTAGGGCAGTGTGTGACAAAAGTTCCTAAACTTAGTGGTGTTGGTGAGGCTTAACTTACTGTTATGTTCTGTGTTCTAACTATATTTTGAGTCGTTATGCGTACTGTGTTTCGTTACATGGACTCCGGTACGGGTGTCAAGTGCAAGTACGTGCCTAAGTGCCGGACAGATATAATTCTATCCCAAGGATACAAAGGTAAGCGAAAGTATTTAACTTTCTCGGTACATTTCTTTTATTTGCTCAGGTAAATACCATTTACGAAATGCCTTACAGAATTTCATGCATACCATAGGAGGTTCATGCATAGTTCGCATTAAATTCGAACTACCAGATACACCCTGCTAAGTGAATGACAATTAAATATGTCAGAATGATCCCAAATCCTAATCCGATTGTAGCGTGTCCAACACGGGTAACTTGAACATTAGGGAGGATCTATGTAGCATAGGTTTTCTGTAAGTAACTGGGCTCAAGACATTGGCCCAAATTACTATGGCAGTAGGGAACGCGAAAAACCTTTTCTTAACCATAATAGAGAAAAACTAACCCCGGTATAAAGATTTCATGGCATATTTGTGTAATTAGACATCTCTTTTCTATGAAAATGCCTAAACCACTAAAAAATGACTGTTCATGGCATATTTGTGTCCTAACTAAAAGTCATCAACAGAAAGCCCTCTTGCCCCAGTTTTAGTTATGAAAAATTTCGTTGTTCGTGTTTCTAAGAGCAATGGGCTAGCCAAAATCTGGCAAACCTGAGCTTAAGTATGATGTGAATTAATTAACGTTAGGGGAAAACAGGGGAAAGAAATAACATATTACTGATTTTCAAACTGTTTTGACAACCATCAGCCCATTGGGCATATAGTCCACAAAAGTTAGAATTCCGTTGTACATTTCACAAACCTCAACACAAATTCACAAATTGCCAAGCGTTTTAATACGGATGTCAATGTATTTTTTACATATTAATTGCCGCCCTTCTGGTTAGCATTTTCCATTCTTGAGGCAGAAAAGGCAGATTAGGCATATTTAGACCAATGTAAGAGAAGGGAATACCATGCCAGTTTTCCTGCCTTAGATACCCAAAATGCTTCACAGAAAAGACCACTAAAATTGCAGTAGAACAGCCTATTGTCCTCAATTTGCAGTCTTGGTAAAGTAAAAATTGTTGTGCAAACCGCCTCCGGGTAAGTTCAAGGACGGGTTGGGATGCAATGATTACTTTTGGTAGATTAGTTTTTGGTGTGACATTCATCATCGGTTCAAAATTTGTGTATTTGTAGCGGATTTTACACTTGATAGTTCCTTTGCTTTGCGTACCAAGTGTTCGATAAAAATGACACAGTTTGGAGGTTTATTTGGGTGCTACAGCTTGACGCGTATAGTATAGTTTAATTTGAGTACCAAATTAAATGGCATTGCATGAAAACGTGAACACTGCATATTATGGTTATTATGGCAAGTTCAGTTTTCCGGCCTGATTTGTATATATATCTCATATATGGACACAGGGTGGGTATAAGAATCGTGATTACAGTTCATGCCTTTATGAAGTTCTATTTTCCTAATCACTTGTGTTTGATTGCTTAAATGAGAAATTCCATTGTATGGCAGAGAGTGTTTGAAATTTGCTTCGTCATTGTTTGGCATGCTCATTGCTCACAAGGAAAAAAATTAGTGATGAACATTTGTGTTACGAATTCGTCCATTACCCGTTGGATGCAGGACAAATTAATTACATAAGTGTCCGAATTCTGTTATATTTAATGATTTTGTCAACTAACACCCATCGATTCGTGATTTAACTTTCAAAGTGAGATTTTATTAGAACGTAAGTTTTGACGTGTGGGATAGTTTGAAGTGTTTTTTTTATTCTTTTCCTTTTCGAGTGAGAAAACGGAACAAAAGGGTTGAGGAATACAAGTTGTTGACGTGGATTTTGTGAATGTTATGCGATTTATACAACAACATGAAGAGAGTGCGTTGTGTCATACATATACTTAGTATAGATGAATGCCATGTGTTTGCTTTTATGGAGGAAAAACCCGATACAAAAAGATATAAGAATGACCTCTCAATTTTTGCCATGCTAAAAAGTGATTGAAAGGTGCATTAAGAAACACAATTGTCTAAGTTCAGACTTGAAAAGTGTTATGTTGCAAATATTTGCTGAAACAAACATAATATCAATCAATAAGAAGAGTTCTTTTTTGTTTGTTCTTTATTTTCCACTGTGAGTTAGTACAAGAGTTGAATTTGAACCAATTTCTTGTCTGAAAAAGGGTTTGTGAAGAACTCATTCATATCAAAGTTCCTCCCTTCAATGCTTTTTCCTCCTTCATTTTAACTCCTAGTTTTGAGCACTATACGGTGGCCGGTCATAATTGGGATCCATACGAAAAAGTTAATTAAACTTCGTTACAAAGTAAGGTACACTCTTTTTTACCACGAAAATTAGTATGAACCTTCACTTGAGTAATCTACGATATCATCATCCTTCTGGCTCTGTTTTGATATGATAGAATTTGGAGCCCTTTTCTATGAGCATGAGCCGTCTTTTAGTCAAGTTATATGTGTTATGCACTTTTGACTATGTAAGATGCGAAAAAATAAATTAATTTTGTAACAACCCGAATTTTCGTAAATAAAAAATTTCGTTAAATAATTTAATTAATTATTTTATTGGAATATTTTTCTATTAAAATATTATTTAATCCTTTTAATTCGAATAAATAGAATTCTAGTCATGCATATACGCGTACGAGACCGAGTAACACACCCGTTACACCACGGTAGCAACCGGAGACCGATATTAACTCCCGAAACCAACCCAACCACCGTCTTTACTCCATCCAACCATATCGTACCTTGGAAGGTACCCACCATCCCTTATCTTGGAACTTGGTGTTGACCAAGTAGGAGAGAGAGAGTAACTTAGAGAGAAAGAGAGCCACGGGGGGAGAGAGAGAGAGAGAGAGAGATATGCTGAGAGAGAGAGAGAGAGAGAGAGAGAGAGAGAGTAGTGTGTGTGTGCATGAATGTGTACCTTGCACATGCTAGTTTTAATGCAAGTTCACTTGCACAAGCAAGTGGAGGGGTGGAGGAAGCTTCCTAAATCTAAGGTTTTGTACCCAAAACTAGTTAGAACAAGCCTTGTTATTTTTGGAGAAACCTATACATACCCACACAATACATGCATTTGTGTACAATCTACACAACCTAGACCTATTTTTGCTAGCCTTGCACTCCAAGTCTCCATGAAACATGCTTCCTTGTTTTAAGGAAGGAATATTCCCCTAGTTATAGCCCATTAAGGCTACCCCCCTTAGCCATAACTCCATGCACATGCATATTGTACATATTTGCTCCTAAAAACACCCCGTAACAAAGGTGACCATGCAAAAACCTACACAACGAGAGGCGTATTTTTCCCCCACTATTGTTTCCCACGTTAAATACCTTGAATATCTCCATATTTGTTCATCTTACAAGTAGTTAGTACCTAGACCTAGCCTAGGACCTAGCCTAAACCTAGAGTGCAAGTGGTGTACTTGACCATGTGCCATCAAAACACATCATTTACTCCTCCTACATGCACGTTTCGGCCAAGAGAGAGAGGGGTGTACCGAAAATTTCAAAGAGGAAGAGAGGAGGTCCCATTTTGGCTATAAATAGTTTGCCCTTTGTTCTTTTGAACCACTTTATGCCTTCCTTATTTGTATGTCTCTATATTCCCAACCAATTACCAACTTCTATCACCTTTTAACCAACCTATTTTAGTCCTTATTAGCTACTTACTAAGTTAATTAGTAAGTAAGCTAGGTGGATTAAAGAGCCCCACACCAAAGGAATTATTTTTCGGCTTCCGGTTTACACCCGGAAACTAAGGTAGTTTACTAAACTAATCTTCTAATTAGTTATTTCTAGTTCTATTATGATATTCTAATTAATTTTCTAAGCATGATTTTAGAGTTTGATTGGATTAATTAGTGCATGTATACTAAGCATGTTTCTTAGTGTATAAGTAAGAGGATTTCATGTTGAAAGATTAACAAGAGTGTTAATTTTGGTTCTAATTAGAATAGTTCTTCATGAAATTAGAAGTGGGATTAGTAAGATTTAAGTAATTAGAAGTTGATTAGAAATTTATTAGAAGTTGATTAGAAGATATGTATTTTTCTAGACAAGGTTCTAGCATCATTATGTTAATATTTCATGGAAGAACTTGTTGATTAAGTTAATGGTTATTGTTTAAGATGATCTTTCCTAAATACTCCATAGATTGTTATATTTAGTGAGGAAATTGTTCTTACTAGAAAGAAATATCTAGTGTGTTATGGAAATCTTTGTAAGAAAGTATAGAGTTTTTACTAAATAAATATGAAGAGAGAGTTTTTATAAATGTTTTCTAGAAATGTTTTTACTAAATTATTTGTGAGTATATTTTATGGCTATGATGAAAAGAAAAGAAGCAAATGGAGTTGATTAAATTTTCTAGAAAGAAAATTGTGATTTTACTAGATATAGAAAAAGATGTTTTAATTGAGTTTATTAGAAAGAAAGTTTTTTAGAAATATAAAGAGTATATTTTTGAGAGATTTAATATTTTTAGAAAGTTCATAACTAGTGGAGTTAAATTTATGGCAAGAAATTTCTAGAAAAGGAGTTTTGTTTACATTATTTTAGAGAGAGCAAGTTGATTAGTTTATTTCTTTCAAAAGAAATAAAATAGTTTTGAAAGAGGACAAGGAGAAATGAGATTTTTTTTTTTAATGAGAAATAATATTTGAGAGAATTGGAAAATGTTATTTTTGGAGAAAATTGGTGTATTAAAATGTATGATTTTATGTGAGGAAATTTCTGGAGGAAATATTATATTTTAGAGAATTGGTGTATTTAGATGTATGATTTTATATATGTGAGAAATGTCTATTTGGTAAAATATGAATTTTAGAGAGAAATTATGGAATATTGCATGGGCATGATTTGAGCATGAGACAATGAGCACGTACACCGGTACACGAAACGTTACGACACGGGGTTTCATTAATTAAATAACTGTTGACGAGAAAATAGAGATGAGAATGAAAATGAGTTTTGAAATGAGAAATGAAATTTTCGAGAAATGAAATGAAATGAAATGAGATAAGATGAGATTTGGATGCCACCTCAAATTCCCAGAGAGAACTTGGAGGAACGGTTTTGATGCGGTAGTGCAGCGAGAGCGCCACTTCCGGCTCGCGGAGAGAACTTGGATGTTTGGGCTAAGCGTGCACAACACACGGAGAACAGACTTTGCAAACAGGCTGTTAAGTTCGGTGATGCAAAGCGGCCGGGACTATGTCGTGCGAGTCGCGGGGTAGACGGACCGTGCAAACAGGCTGTTAAGTTCGGTGATGCACGATAGCCGAGACCTCGAGCGGAAAGGTTGGTACCGTCAGCTGAAAGGAGGCTTAAGCGGACCAATAACTTTCGAGTGGTGGGAGATATATGAAATTTGAAGAAGAATGCCAAGAAAGGGCACTGATATGAGAAAACCGATTTTTGGGAATATTGTTGATAATGAGTTATATTCGAGTTATTAATTGAGAAACTGTTTTCGAGAAACTGACACGTGACACTATATCGAGACACAGAAAGGAAGTACTGTTTTCTGCGCATGTTACTCTGATCCGCACAGACTCACATGATATACTGCATGATTTTACTGTTCACAAGTATTGTATTCTGTTTTTGAACTTATTGTTCTAGAATTGCTACTTAGAAGTTTAGCGTAGTGAACTACTGGGCTTTGCTCACGGTGTTGCACTCGTGTAACTCTGGCATAATACCATGATGTTGACTGTGCGACTCGGACGTATTATGTCAGATTATCTAGATGGACAGGACTGATACCGTGGAAACCAGCCCTATGGAACAGGAAGTGCTACCGGAGTGGGGAATGACCCGGTGCAGGGATAAACGAAGACCTAGAACCACCCCGGTTACTATTTATATAGTGTTTGAGGACATTATTATTTGTATTGAAGTTTAAGGATTAAACTTATTTATGGTTTGTAATAATAATTAACGTGCCCAAATTTTGGGGGTGTTACAAATTTAGTTTAGATATGTCTATCGTAGATTGATAGATGCAGTAGTTAGGAGGAATGGTATGGTTACATTAGAGGGTAGCAGTGAGGAGCGAGGTGGTCAAAATTAATTTTAGAGGCTGTAATATGAAAGGATTTAGATATGTAGATATCACGGAATACATTGCCCTTGCTAGAGCTCCACAGAGAAAATGGATTCTTTTAGCTATTTCAAAAGGTGAAGTGGCCTAATGCTTGATTTGGTTTGGTTTAATTTGAACTTTGCAATGCAGTGAATTACCCTAAAGACGCATCGTGCCAATTGATTTCCTCTTTATTTTCTATTGTGTTATTGTAATCTTGACAAGATAGTTATTTCAAAGGGTGAAGTGGCAACTCACTTGGAAGTTTTTAACTGTCTTTTTGGACCAAAATTATTTTTAGTCCAACTTAGAGTACCACTCTATTACTATGCCGTTTTTTCATAAGTAGGAGGATTCAGACAGCAAATATTTTTGAGGTCTATTGGTAACAATGGTAAGGAATGAAGCTACATTTTTACCAGTCCTAGTAGTAAGGATTACTAAGGAGATTAAGCATAATAGAGGCGAGTGTAGCATTCCTAATGAGAGATCTTCCCTTTATGCTATTCATAAAATTCAAAGGAGATTGAGAAGGTTGAAGAGGAAAATTAGCAAGAAGAAGAGTCTCTTGGAGCAATTTAAACCTCTTAGAAATATGAAGATCCCTTCTTTTTCTTTATTATCCGATGACATTTGGAACTGAAACTCCCTTCTCTTCTTAAGTTTATGGATATAGGTTTAGAGGGGGAGAAACTATAAGCTATAATTACATTGATCATTCATTTCTTATGCTACTAAGTTTTTTTTTTCCTCTGATTTAGTCGGTTATAATTACTCGATGATTCAAATCATTCACTTTGAGCATGGTTATGCTACTTATGAAATTTTTTTTTATTGTCTTTTGGACTACAATTATTTTTAGTCCAACTTAAGAGCTATAATTACATTGATCATTCATTTCTTATGCTACTAAGTTTTTTTTTCTCTGATTTAGTCAGTTATAATTACTCGATGATTCAAATCATTCACTTTGAGCATGGTTATGACAAATTGTTTGTGGGAGAAACATAAAAATAGATCAATAATCACAATCTGCATAACTTCGTCACGATTTTTCCAAAAATAAAAAGTATGTCCACATAATACGATTTGAAAACTATATTGTTTTGTATCCAAACGAGGCTTCTCTAATTGTTTGTGTTTCATACTTACGGTAATCGGTAAACAAGCCAAACTTAAGAAGATTATTGGGTAATTTTTGTCTTTGAATAGATAAAGCCGGAGGAGAAAAGGGCAACAACCTTAGAAGAGATGCAAAACGAAGCAGCGAAAGCACGAAGAGAAGCAGAGGAAAAGAGGGTATCGGCAGAGGCCAAGAGTGGAACAAAAGTGGCTAGGGTCTTTGAAATAGTCAATCTAATGAAAGCTGTTGGAAGAGCCCCTACCAAGAGGTCCTTCAAATCGTAAAACCCCCAAAATCTTCACAAAAGATTTTTCAAGGATGTAAATAAAGTATTACTATTTACTAGTATGAAATTAGTAATCCCCACAGTTATGGGGCCCTCGTGCTTTACGATAAAAGGGTTTTTGAGCTTAGGCCTTTAGGTGTTTGGGCTTGTTCCCAATCGATTTTGGGCTGCGTCCCAACAGGTGTTTTGAGCTCTGCAACCAAGGTTCGAGTCCTCTCTTTTCTCTCTTCAATTTGATGTACCCTTAGTCAAGTTTTTAACAAAACTTCTTTTACCGATAAAAAAAAAAACAAACAAAACAAACAAGAACTAAGTACCCAATAACAGATAAAAACAGCATTTAAACAGTTCTTACAGCATTTCTTAAGTCAGGATTTTAACATTGGAGTAAAAGAAACCCCATTTGCATATCTCCACCTCATCCCTGCCATGGAATCGACCCAATCAATCACGCATACACAATTGCAAAGAATGATCAAGCAAAGAATGCAAACAGAAAAGCAAGACGCAGAGATTCTGTATGGTTCACAAATTTGGTAATTAGGTACATCCATGGCTCACACTAACACTACTTTCTACTATCTAGCGAATGAAGAAGAGAATACATGTTACGCGGGCTGCTAAGCATAGCATGGGTTTATATCAGCAATTACCGTAATACCCGAACCTTGTCCTGGTCAGTGAAGTGGCAAACCCAAGTTGAATCACGCTTCACAAACTCAACAGTCGCATCCACTCTCTTAATCACAAGTAAACCAGTGAATTACCTAGCTATCTTCCCCTGGTATTGCTTTGTATTTACTTTCTAGCTGCAGGTAAAGAAGGATACACCAACAATCAAATTCTGTCAGGTTAGGAATGCAATGGAAGAAACAATTATGAACTGATGTCCCAAGTTTGCAAGTCAAAAGGTATAACTAGGTCTCCACAATTGCAGGGCAAGAACTGTTTTGGTTTTGCCACACGAGAAAGGGTAAGCTTTTTCCCGTAGTCACACTGCTTGCAGCTACTATTCTCAGTTGCTACTGTTGTTCCCTTAGAACACCACTAGTGTGATTGGTTCATTTTTTTCCGTTCTAGGGGACATAATCCTGAGTTCGAGTCCTCATGGAGTAGAAGCTCAACCCCCGTTGTAGCCCTAACCCCTAACATCCTATCTTCTAGCAAAATAATAATTATATATATTAAAAAAAAAAACAGACGTAAAACAAATATAACACGTATGCACAAAAATCAAAAGAACCTAAAGAAACATGCATATTCTTATTTTCTTCAACATTTCAACACCTAGAAACCGTACCCTCCCTTTTTTTAGCTTTTCCTTATAGATTCCAAACCCTGTCAAGATCAAGGATGGGAAGGTATTCTCAGAATTCTTCCTCATATCAACGGTTCAACAGCTAAAACAGTTTTGCATACAAACTAAAGACAATTAGGGCCCCTAGTTTTGACCAAAATCCGATTGTATTGTATATCCAAGAGGGCTACATATCTAGTGTTTAGTTAAATTTCTTACGGCCCAGACTAAACATACATAAGAAATGTAATCCGACAAGGTGAAGAAAAAGAAAAGGGACCAGTATGGTGTAGTTGTTAGAAGCTGTAACTATAATACTCTGCAAAAAACCAAGAAGAGGCCTTTTTTGTTTTTTGGAAAAAGTTCTTTTATTAAGGAACAAAGCCCAACGAATCAAGGGGAAAAGCCTTGAAGAAAACAATAGTCAAAGAATAAGCCAAGCAAATAGCAAGGCCAAAAAAAAAACCAAAGTAAGACATATTTTTGTCGACGCGCGCGCAAGCTGGCCCGCACATCCAGTTATCAGGAAAAAAAAAGAAAGATATATTTTTGTTCCCCTTGAGAATAATCAAAGCAAGACTGACTCCACTGTGGCTACCAATTAAGTGGTAATGGTCACATCACATTTTGATTTGAGGCTACGTTGTTGGGGCAGGTAGCTTACTTGATCCTTCTGCTAATACAAATGTGCATATTACTGGATCGATTTGTTTTCGACATTATAGTCAGGCCACTGAATAAGGGCAATGTGTGACAAAAGTTCCTAAACTTAGTGGTGTTGGCGAGACACTAAATCAGAGTTACTGTTATGTTATGAGTTCTAACTGTATTTTAAGTCGTTATGTGTTTTGTGCTTCGTTACGTGGATTCTGGTAAGGGTGTCAAGTGCAGGTGGCGCCTAAGTGCCAGACACATAATTCTATCTCAAGGATACAAAGGTATGCGAAACTATTTGACTTTCTTGGTACATTTCTTTTATTTTCTTAGGTAAATACCATTTACAGAATGCCTTACAGAATTTCATGCATACTACAGGAGTTTCATGCATAGTTCATAGAAAATTCGAACTACAAGATACACCTGATAGGTGAATGACAATTAAATATGTCAGAGTGGATCCCAAATCCTAATTTGATTGATTGTAGCATGTCCAACACGGGTAACTTAAACATTAGGGAGAATCTATGCAGCATATGTTTTCTGTATGAAACTGGGCAATCTAGTGTTGTTGTCGAGACATTGGCCCAAATTACTATGGCAGATAGGAACACGAAGTACTTCCTTAACCACAAATAGAGAAAAACTAACCCCAGTATAAAGATTTCATTTGAAGAGTGTAGGTTTACTTTGGAAAAGACCAAGCAAAGTGTTCCTGAAAAATAGCAGTAAAATCAGTTTTAGGAAAAAATTCTCTCTTTCAGATTTTTAGGAAATCAAATGCTTACAGGAAATGTGTGCTGCAATGTATGCTCATGTCCAAATTGCGGATCATTGCCAGGTAGATTCGGGAGAACAAACCCTAAATTGCCGTTCAAAATGTCCACGACCACGGCATCATCGCACGACTTACCTCGTTGTGGAGGAGAAAAAAAACAAATGTCAAAGACATGATATCTCAGTTTAACTTTAAGAACAATCTATTCAAATTGATACCTTATTTCTTCCGACGTGCCCTAAACTGTTTCTGAAGAAACCAATTGACCCGCAACGAGTAGCATAGTAACTGATATTATCACAACTAGTAGCAGGATCAATAAAGTACTTAACAGTGAGCAAACTTCTGTCTTGTATATGACTATCCCAACCCGTTAAATTTGTCTCTGGCGTGTTAAGGTTTACCAAATACCCGAACCACCAACGTTGTTTCTCATAAATGCTGATGATTTTCCTAATCATCATGAATGTCCCAGTCACATCGAGGAAAAATGGATTATTCCTGATGTAGAACTCAAACCTCCTGTTCAAATCAAAGACAACAACAAAAAAATGAATATTGCACTAAAAAGTATAATAAAATAGCAACAAAAACAATTGGGACATTATTTTTGTGTTCCACGTAAACAAATTTAGATGGACATATAGTTATTGTACATCCACCTAAGAATATTCTACACTACCTGATAGAATCAAAGCTATTGTATTTTACGAGCAAATCAAAAAGCAATTCGAACTTCTCCAATGCTGCCGTTTGGAGATGATCCATACTTACAGCAAATCTCACTAACTTCCAGACGGCAACCAAGTCATTATGGACGTAATTGAAATGAGCTACAGAACACACAACAATGCAAGTTAGACCCAAAAGCAATCAATCAAAAAGATATATAAGCCATGAATAATAGGTCTCCATAAGCTTTTACCTATGCGATCAACTGTCATGTTCACAAACTTCACTTCATCGCCTCCAACAGTCGATACCCCAAATTCGAGGTCACCATGACTAGTACCTTGTTGATGTAAGACGTTCATCCCGTCGAGGATTTGCCTGAACATGAAAACAATTGAACAATTGCATTAGAACCTACAAAACTAAGAACTTGAACATAATGTTGAGAGTTGAAATTGGAGTTGTCGGTAAACGTGTTTTTACCTTATGATCTTCAATAGCACAGGATCGAAGGAAATTGCTCTCGTGCTACTGTGACTCCAGATCTTACCACGCCTCTTTTGGCACCAATCCTGAAACAATTGCCCAACTTGCAGCCTCCCGAGAACATCGAAATGGCGCCCTTGATGGGCGATGAAGCATGGCCTAAAGAATCGAGGCCGGCCAACCTTCAGAAGCTTCAATTTATAGGCTTCGGCTTCCAACTCATTGTCGAATCTTCTAAAAAGAGCAGGTCCTTCATTTATCATTGTGTTGGCAAAGGAAGATTGGGCGGAGTAAATACAGATGTTTACTCCGCCCAATCTTGGAGGATGAATTCAAGAAACACAGATTTTACTCCGCCCGATCTTCCTTTGCCAACATAATGATAAATGAAGGACCAGCCCTTCTTAGAAGATTCAACAATGAGTTGGACGCTGAAACCTACATTTTGAAGCTTCTGAAGCTTGACCGGCCTCGATTTTTTAGGCCATGCTTCATCGCCCGTCAAGGGCGCCATTTCGATGTTCTCGGGAGGCTGCAAGTTGGGCAATCGTTTCAGGATTGGTGCCGGAAGAGGCGTGAGAAGATCTAGAGTCACAGTTGCATGGGAGCAATTTCCTTCGATCCTGTGCTATTGAAGATCACAAGGTAAAAACACGTTTACCGACACTCCAATTTCAACTCTCAACATTATGTTCAAGTTCTTAGTTTTGTGGGTTCTAATGCAATTGTTCAATTGTTTTCATGTTCAGGCAAATCCTCGACGGGATGAAAGTCTTACATGAACAAGGCACCAGTCATGGTGACCTAGAATTTGGGGTATTGATTGTTGGAGGCGATAAGGTGAAGTTTGTGAACATGATAGTTGATCGCATAGGTAAAAGCTTATGGAAACCTATTATTCTTGGCTTTATATATCTTTTTGATTGATTGCTTTGGGTCTAACTTGCACTGTTGTGTGTTCTGTAACTTACATTCTGTTGACCCCCCATAGTATCTGCAAAATAAAGAAGCAAAATGACAAATAAAAAAAGACAACAAGAGCAAATGAGCATATGAGTGCATTCCGCGAGAACTTGATAAAATACAAAACAGGAAGAAAAACCCTAACAAACATCATCCAAAATGTCAGAATTCATCACATTTTCAACAGGCTAAGGTCAACATTAAATCTTCCTTCACAAATTACCCAAGTTATGAATTCTTTTTGTTCTCCTTTTCCTACTCAACGGGAAAAGTGGAGGGAAAAAAAAGCTTTTACTTGCTTTACTTCTCTTATCATTTCCTCCTTTATTCTTTTCCTCCACAAATCTATGATTCAAACACACCGTTAATGCACTGGTACTCAGAAACAACATCAAAATAAACACCAGAAGTGAAAAGAGAAGAATTCGCAGATCAAAAAAACAAAAAACAGAGAAGAATTCCAGTACCAATGAAGTGCAATTCACAAAATGGAATAAAAACCCACCAAAAGTATGCAAAAGAAACCTTAACTTTGTCAAAGAAACCAACAACCATCATAACCAATGACCTAGCTTATACTCTCAAATTAATATTTCATTCATGAATTCTATCATATAGTTATACAGTCCATTAGTCCACATTTTAAGCAATGAACTAGCTTTGGCTCATGATGCATATTAAGAAAACGAACACCATGCTAAACAACCATTATAAAATATCATTTCAACTAATACCACTAAAACACTATTTTCCTGCTCAATCTTTTTACTTCATTCCCAAAAGAAGAAGTCATGTACAAACACAAAAGGGTCATACAATTTCATGAAGCAAAGTAAGAAAGGCAGCATCCTTTTTTTTCCCCTTCTAAGGAACATGACTTGAGCATAACAACTAAATGAAGCTAAACCCAAGCACACAAAAGAAGGAAAATGATGAAACTGACCATTGTAATGTGGTCCTCTTAACATCTCAATTGTTCCAAGAAGAGAGTCAAGGCATCTCGTGCTAAACCCAGTCATTAACCAAAGGCAAGAAAAGCATAAAACCAGTGATAAAAGATACACCGAAACACACCAAAAATGGCATAAGCAAACCACTGAAATATACAACTGTCCTTTACTAACTCAGCAAAGAAATGTGAAATGGTGCTAAAATCATGAAAACAAAACATTAGTATTGTCCTATTTGTGGATTGAATGCTTCCAAGTCAGTTTGATCACCAAAATCAGCTAAAAGTCTAAAACTAAGTGCAAATCGGATTTAGATACCAACAAAATGCAGATCTTGAATTAAGCAAAAGAGACGTAGTCTATTATCAGAAAGGAAATAAAAACCAGCCTTGAACCACCCTTCCATAATTCCTTTTACCTTTGTTTGTCTTTCCACCTTATTGCAGATAGTACTCGATTTCCAAGACTTACTTATCAAATGTCACCAACTGCCTGGATAGTTTTGCTTCTCAGTTGTACAATGTCTTCACCCCCTTCGCACTTGCTGCACCATATTTCTCCACACAAACAAAGTTTCAATGAGAATAACAACAAAAATGGATAAAACAACTGGAAGCCAATACTGTTTATGAGTGATGTATATTTTGGAATACATGTTCTTGAGTTCCCTCTTGACATAATAGTTATCACCCAACCATTGTAGTTATCAGTTGAGCTAGGTAACAAAAACAGGACGAAAGAACTAATTAAGAACATGTATTCAAAAAACTATTGGAGGAGAAGCCTAAGCATGGGAATAAATTAAATACCACTAACTCCCTATGTGCTTCTCTTATGCTAAAAGGATTGATACAAAGAATGTAAAAGAACTTGGCAACGTCAATGGAACCCAAAAAGTGGGTACCAAGCATGACTAAAGAAATTTATGTGTAAGGGTTTTGATCGTATCATGACTACAGCCCTACAATGCCAAAAACAAACCCGAAGACGGTCACAAATCTTTATCTAAAGGTAATGGGATAGCATAAAAACCTAGAAGAGAAAGAATGAAAACATTATTTCAGAAAAGTTAACGATTGACTTATTACTTATATTAAGCCTAGCAATAGATTTCACACCTTTAGGTTTTAATTTTACCACAGTTTATTAAGCCTAGCAAATTGCACATACAACCATAACTTAAGGGGTGAATCAAACCTAAATCAACCAACCACATGTTCACATATCCCCAAAAACTCATCTTTTGTCATACTTACCAAGTTACCAGAAAAACTACAAAATTTCCAATCATCACTGACAAGAAAATTGAAAAAGAACAGTAGAATGAGGAAAAATAGTAATGATTAAAAAAAAAGGAAAAATAGTGATCTTTAGGAAAGTAAGAATGCATATACCAACTGAAATTAAGGATTTTCTTCTTTGATTACCAAGCCAAAGACCACCTTTCCTATGAAATAGAAAAGAGCATTATAATGTTAGTTCTAACCAATTTGGTTCCTTTGAAAAGAGATAAAAGGGAAAAGACTATTTTTGTGATCAACAGAGAAAGAAAACAACTAAAACACTTCCAAAAATGCCATTGTCACTTTATTCTCTCCTCCGATATCAGACTAGCTTTTGAAAGGCCGTGGATGGGGCCGGGTCGAAGGGAGAGGCAAGGGATATTTGCGGTGGCAGGGGAGAAGCGACCAAGCATAGATCATTTGCCTAGCAAGATAGATGTACGTGGTTGGCACACCATTGCAGCTCCAAGGTCAGAAGGCTACAATGGGATCACAGTTCAAATAACCACACATATAGAAGTTGCTAATCCGTAATCACAGATACACACCGCTCAACATTTTTTGTCATTGAGGTAAACAAATTTGACAAAGAATAAGAAAAAAGACATGGAGTAATTTTGTTAAACCTGGTAGGATGATTCAAATTGCCAAGTGCAACTCGCCGAACAATCCCAAAAAACATAGACTCATGAAACATGACACACAAGCTAATCTTTCAAGTCTAAAAGGATCTTAAATTGAAATGGACGGCAAGTATGCTAATTTAATTATCTCTCAAATTTCCCCTCCCTTCAATCAATAAAGAGCGAACGGTACTGCATGCTTTGAGGAACTCATTTCTACACTATCGAGTCATTTAATGAAACACTAAAACCTTCTAAATTTATTTTACCCCTGTTGTCATCAACCAAATATATAATACATGCATACGGAGTATAAATAACCAAAGCAAAGCCAGAGTATAATTAACTTACTGAAAGTGGTTTATGAATGGCTATATAGACACCTGCAAAGCAAATATATAAAATCAGATCTCAGATTCAAACAACACAATGAGCTCCAGGAAGAGGAAATTGGTAGGATAAGTGGAGGTGGATTTGTGTTTAGGATGAAATTAGGGTTTTGGATTGTCGAAGAAATAAATGGAGTCTATTGACACTCCCATTGATGACAGTACTTCATTCCAACAATAAATTTAAAAAAAAAAACCATTAAACTACAAAAGGGATTTATGTGATATCTATAGGAAAATGAAAGGGAAAAACATCAAAAGGTATTTAAACTTGATTCAACGACTGTCGAGTCCCAAAGCGGAATCACAAAACCAAAATGAACAAATCAATGCATGAAGGAACCACATGTTTCCAATTTTGTGAACAATATTATCCAAATTCATGCATTGACAATCCCCATACGACATTGGTAGTGTGTATATAATCATTCATACACATGTAAATGCAGATATAAATACATGAATGGGACCACTTTCGACAGCAAAGAATGAAAAATGCAAAAAAAAAAAAAAAAAAAAAAAAAAAAGAATCTGCTGCATTGAAAGCAACAACTACCCCATTACTTAATATTTCTCAAGTATGGAAAGCCTAAACAACCACTAAAATACTCGTATCTTTACTTATGTAATCAGAAATTGGGTAGGAATCATACCTGCATGCACTCAAGATGAGAACGATTTTTTCCACACATTTTCTCACCGAACTCCCATAACCATTTCTCGATGTAGGGTGGGGTAAAATGTACTGCAGCTGATTTTAGGGTATCAGACAAAGGGTTTGTTCTCCAATAGATTTTAGGTATATGACACCCCAATCTCAACATATAAAATATAAAAGTGATTTCATGAGATTCTCATAAAATTTATAGGAAAATCACTACATTTTATCAATTGGAAAAACAACTTCATTTTATCACCCCTCTATAAAATGTTCATTTTATGAGATTTTCATAAAATTTACCTAAAATCTATTAGAGAACAAGGCCAAAGGAGTATTTACTGTAGCCCTGGTGTATCGGAGGTGTTTAGGGTGGGTTTCTACTTTCTACAGATCTGTTTCTTGGGGGTTGATCGAACGATGGGGCGACTCTCTGGTGGGCCTTCGGTCATTTTGACCAAGTCTTCCTTGAAACGACGTCCTAATATAATAGGGCAGTCGCGGAATAACAAAGGAGGAATTGATAGTCCTAAATTATTTGTCCTGGTAAAGGAGGAATTGATAGTCCTAAATTATTTGTCCTGGTATTAATGTAGTCCTGAATTCTTCACAATTTCCTGTTTGATTTGCACAGGGTTACCAGCAGATCGCCCAATCAGCTCAATCCATCCAAACCGAACCGTCCGTGAACCCATCTGAGGTATGTTATGGATGGATGCGAATCCTAATATTTTTATTTTGAAGGATGCAGTTCAGTTTGGTTTGGGTTCAATCTGCCAAATCCACCTTTAATCCTTCTTTGATCCGTCAAATTCGCTCGATCTGTTCAATCCGCAACCGAACCGATTCATCCGTATATCACTCATGGACGGGTTGCAGATGAACAAAATGACAAGGGTCTTCCTTCAACAAGGACATAATATAAGGGTCAATCATACAAATAGGATATTAAAACAATTATTTAATGTCAAGAGGACAAATCACTCATACAATTCAAAAATGCCCCCGCTAGCCAATGAAAGTGCCTAAACCCTCCAAACTTAATGAAAGTGCTTAAACCGCCAAACCTAATAAAAGTGCCTAAACCCTTAAAACCGTATGAAAGTGCCTAAACCACTAAAACCCCAAACGTATGAAAGTGCCTAAACCACTAAAACCCTGTAATTGGAGAGTGTACCCTAAACCTAAACCCTAAGGTACCCTATGAAAGTGTCTAAATCTAAACCATAAGGTATCCCACGAATAGGGATGGCATTTAGGACCGATCCGATCTGCCTCCGCCCCGCACCCGATCCAATCAGAGCGAATTTCTGTTGTAAAATTCGGATTTTGGATCGGATTCGGAGGAGAAATTTAATTTTTTTTTCTGATTCGGGTTCAGGTTCAATTTTGTAAACATCCGCCCCGAAACTCGACCCGAAATATTTAGTTATACTATTTTTATAGTTTCACCCAAGAGATATACTAATTACAAAAAAACCCCACCGTATATATATGAAGAGATAGTCAGATAGGGCACATTTTAACCCACCCACCACTTTACTTTTCACGCCACTTTACTTTTCTCAACTCCAGGGGATCGAGATCTGAGTCGATCGACTCAGCAGCGAGTCACTGTCTCACCGACTGATTTTTCCTCCATCAGAGGTAAATTTCTCTCTCCTTTTTCACTGATCTCTCTCTCTCTCTCTCCCTTTCTCTCTCTCTCTCTCTCTGTACATATATACACCTATATAGACCATTAGATACAAATTTTTTTACTGTTTGTTTGTTCATAGTCCCTCACATACTTTGAAATCAAACCATTTGTTTATTTGTCTTATTATTGTTATTTATTTGTCTCATTATTCTCGAATCTCGTTTTTTCTTGCACAAGATATTGTATGACCAGAATTTTGCTAGAATTGCTCCTTTCTGTTGTAAGCCATCTATTATACAAGTAGCTACAGTAGGTTGTGTTTTCGGGTTTTCGGAGCCAATCGGGTAATCCGATACCCGTTAGAGGCGGGTTTGGGGATCCTGAAAAATTCCCCGTTGGGGATCGGAGCGGGTTTGGAGGTAGATAACCCATTCGGGGTTGGTCCGGGGTAAGCAAAATCCGGCCCCGCTCCGACCCGTTGCCATCCTTACCTATGAAAGTGCCTAAAACACTAGAGTACCCTATGAAAGTGCCTAAACCACTAAAACCCTATAATTAGAAAGTGCACCCTAAGTGTCTAAACCTAAAATGCCTAAACCACTATAGCCTACCCCAAAGAGTCTAAACCCTCTAACATTGAACCCACAAATTTGAAGAGAGATAAATCGATTTTGTCCCGTGCCATTAATTTTGTCCCACCCAAGAAAAAGAGAGAGAGAGAGAGAGAGAGAGACGGGGTGGGGTCTGATGTCAAGATAAATGGTCAAGGAAAATTTGGCAAGTCGCTTTCAAGGGTCAAAGCTTATTACTCCACATATCAGCTTTATTCCTCCTCCACATGCGTGACATGTTGGGTTTTTTCCCTTTTTCTTTTGATCATCAATTGTTGGCAGTGCAAAGGACGGAAGCAGAAAGACTCATTAAGGATATTTTTGTCTAGTATTGTCCTTAAGCCCTAAAAAAAATTTCATCAATATATTAGAGGCTTTAAAATAAGTTAAGCTGGGCTAAATACCATTTAAAGCCCCAAACTTGGCCTTTTGGCCAATTGTCTGAAATGAGAATTCTCCACGAGCAGATCGGATTGAGAACGGAATCGATTCATGGACAGCCTAAGCGCATTATCATAAACCACAATAACAAGAGAGTAGCGTGCTTGCGACCTGGGATTATATTGCAAAAGTTATTTCTCCAAGCGTAGGGTTAAGCCGACGGTAGCATAATATCCGGTAAGACCGAGTCGAATCCACAGAGACCGAATGCGCCGCGCGTGATGGTTGATTAGCGAATGAAGGTTTTTAGCCTTAAAGCGGCAAACTGAAATTTTGTGATTTGTTTGGTGGAATTCTCTCGACTTCGAGAACGACTTGGAAGGATTTAAAAACGACTAATTTAAACTAAGGCAAAGTCTAGGAGTACTTAACGACCATGACTTGGATTAATCCATCCCCTTTTGATAACTGGCTCGGGGCATCGTTAAATGACCCCGAACAGAAGATTTAGAGTTTAAAACCTTTTACTAGAAAATGTGCTTAACAAAGATTAGGGTTTTTGGGTCATTTTGCAAACGGTTGAATTGACATCGCCCAAAACATCCCATGTGCCAAGTGGTGAAACCCTTGGCTACATGGGATCAAAGGGGTTAACAAACCCAAACTTTGGTACATAAAAATGAACCTTAAATCTTTGATAAATGAGAGTTGTATGCCTTTTGAACGAGATGGATGGATTAAACTCAATTCATGGAGTGTTAATCGCCCCACGACTAAGCCTATTAAGATTACTCACACATTATACTAGCTAACAAGCCTAGAAATTTGAAGTAAACCAAAAACATGATTAATAAACTTAAAAACTGATTTTTAATGTTTATCCTAGGTTTGCCTACAATATTAGTACTAGAGAAATCAACAAAGGGTTTTCAAAGGAAATAGCTAGAACAACACAAAAACTAAATACTCGACGAAAATGAAAATAAACTAGATTAATAGAACGATCTCAACAAGAGTATCAACTTTAATAGATGAGAAATTAACGGGAAATGAAAACTTACGTGAGAAATCTAGAGAGAGAGAGAGAGAGAGAGAGAGCTTAAGAGTCTCTCCAATGGAGGAGAGATGGAGGAGCTAGAAACTAAAAGTAGAAAATGGAAGGTAAAGGAGAAAGAGAGAGAGAGGAGAGAGTTATATTGAAGTGTCCTTTTCTCTTTTCAAAAAGATCCAAAAAGCTCTCACAAAAGCTCCAAAATTCCATAAATAGAAAGTCCAAAACGTGTCTTGAATTTGCTCCTCGCGCTAATGTTGGATCGATCCACGTTTACTCTGGATCAATCCAAGATGCTCTGGTGGTCTTTTGTACTGCAGTGGATTGATCCACATGGTGGCTAGATCGATCCAGAGTTGTCCGATGGAATTTTTGCTAAAGTTGGATTGATCCACCCTTACTCTGGATCGATGCAGAAGGGTCTGATGGCACACTTGGCTTCTTGGATTGATACACATTGATGAGTGGATCGATCCACTCTCCCCGTGACTGGTCCTTACTTCTTTTGATCACTCCCATTGCCTTGCGTGCATCCGGCCTTCTTCCAAAGCACTCAAATTCGTCGTTTGGCCTTCGGGGATGGTGACCTTTGGTCTTGTGGATGCTTGTTCACTCCCGGATTCACCGGGAGTCTTTGTGAGCGTGAGACACGACATTAGTCCACCGGCTTTGACTTTTCGAATTCCCAGGCCTTAGCCGAATCGTCGTTTCTTGGCTCTTGAGGCCTGGTGGTGGAATGTCATGGGGCACTTGGCCCTCGGTACTTGGGACGGTTTCCAATGCGCTCCAAAATGCGCTTATTCATGTGTTTTACCTGTAACTAACAAAAACAACACTACGAGCACATCAAATATATAAGGCGCTAAAATGCGTGTGTGTGTGAGCAAAATGAATTAGATAAGCCCCGGATATCTACAATATTTGGGGCTTATCATAGCGTTTTCCTAGGGCATAGGGATTTCATAAAACGACGTCGTAATAACGTACTTCCTCCAATCTCTCCCCCTCTGCGATTTGTGGGTGGTTTCGTTGCCGTCCGTTCACCGGAAACCCACCAGCGCCAATTCCGCTACCGATCTTCCCATAATTCTTTGGCAAAATTTTCTTTGCAGTTTTTGTTATGTTTATATATTTTATATAGGAAAAATTATCCAAATGGTCCCTGTAGTTTCACCCGAGTCTCGATTTAGTCCCTCTAGTTTTAATTGCACTCCAACGAACCCTGTAGTTTCAATTTTGGTCGAATTGAGTCCCCGACATTAACTTCCGTTAGCAAACTTAACGGAAATCTCAATTTGGGGATTTTTTGAGGGTCGAACTCGTCTTTTCACACACCCTTCTTCTTCCCCAATTTGAAACCCTAACCATAACCCTAAATCGACCCGGTCCATGGCCTCTGGCGCCGGATTCCGCCGCAATGCCGACCCGACCTCCCATCTCTCTCTCTCTCTCCACTAGTTATTTATAAATTTGTTGAATGTTTGGAAAATATGTGTAGAATGTATTTTGCAACAAGAGTAGCATTTAAGAGATATGTGCAAAATATATTTGTTGGTCTTTTGTTAACTAAAATTGAAAAAGTGAAAAATGAGAAGTCAGATAACTTCTCTCCCCTACTTGTCACTTCTCTTCTTTAAACCCAAATTCATTTTTCCATAACTCATTTTGACACTTCCAGGCAAACACGTAGAATGCAAAATCTAAAAATGAAAATGTAAAAAACAGCAATCCAAACACCCCGGAAAACTGGCAATTATGGCCTTGTTCGCCACAAAACAGTCTATTTACCCCCGCCACGTGTGCTGGGCATAGATGGGTGGTCGACATTGGACTGAGCAAAGACAACCTATGTGAGCTTTTTATAATTTTTGCATTCTTGATAAATTTGATAAAATAATGAAAACTTTGGCGATAAATGTGCTACTATTTTATCATGAATTTTCACTCTCCTAAAGTTTCAAGTTCGAAACCTCTTAAGTATTATCAACTCTTTTTGAGCTAGTTTATGTACATAGTTTTCCTTTGACTTTAACTTGGATCCCCGTAAGTGAATGGTGGGGATTGGTCATCAAAGACAGTCAATGTACACATAAGGTGCGACTCGGGCAACCAGGTCATGAAAATAAAAAAGTTTCCGTCAATTAATTGATCCAAGCAATGTGCCTAGATGATTAATTACTACTCCTATAAATAAAGCATGCATCGTATTGTATTTTAATCGACCAACTTCGTTTTTTACCGAATTTCGTCAGTGCGCTAAAAACCACCATTTTCGGTGACCCCAACGCTCCACCTAACCTCTGATACGATTTGTTGTGCCCAGGGGTCACTCATACACACATCACACAATGAATTCGAGAAAAAACTCCCCATTCGTATATATATACACACAAACATATACAATGGCTGAAAAACTCACCGGGGAGAGCACCAAGGCTTTCCCTTTCAGACCTTTGTCACCCCTCGGACTACATTGCTACCACCACACACTCACCCTCTCAATACGTACATACATAAACTCAGAGAAAGGGGACAAAGCCTTAAAGGCTACGCGTGAAATGCAGTTGGGGATGTTGTCATAGTGCCTCTGCCGACACTCTGGGAATTATCCAGTGCTTCTCGCACTCCTCCACTTGGGTGAACTTCAACAATTGTTTCTCCATTTTTTGGGAAAAACTTGGTGGCGTCGGCGTGCTAGGACTTGTCGACGTCCAACGTGGAAAACAAATGCGTGCCTTTTCTGACTTTGTATGTAGAGCGATTGTATTCAACCCAAAGGGCGAGGTTGAATGTAGGTTCGTTGTTTGCCCAAACGAAGAGGACTTAAAATTTCCCAATCGTGTGAGAAAATGAGAAGAACACGCTGTAATGAAAAAGAAACAAACTTTATTAATGGTTTAATGAAGTTTGGGTATAAGGAATTGGAAAACAAGATTTAGGCGGTCTAAGATCTTGTGGAAAGATAAAAAAAATGATAAAACTCAACGGGGTTGAGTGAAAACATAGTGTGGCCAGAGCCGAAAAAGAGATATAAGCGCTGAACTTTGTGGTTGAGGAACCCATTTTTTGCTTTCGGATGATGTATTTATAGGCTCCATGGGATGAACGCTAGGACTTGGCGCCAACTTCTTTCTTGCTTGAAAGTGCTGAAATGCTGCCACATGGCTCAACCATTTCCTGTCTTCTTTTCCTGCTGCCAAGTGTCCCACCTATTTGAAAAAACTCATGGGTAGTTATTGGCTGTTCAAGAGAACCTACTCACACATTTCACATCTAAGTGTGTGCGGGCTCCACACATCATGTGAGTGTGTTGAAGACTTGTTGGAGACTTTTGTTGTACATGCATCATTGTTGCTCCCCCTTATCTTGTTTCACAAAAAACACGGGAATCATGGGAAAACTTTCCACTGATCTTCAAAATCACGTGCTCTCATGAAAATTTAGGCACCAATTCACCTTAATCTAATTGGTTTGCCTAACTGCCAACTATATGGGCTATAAACATGGACTTATATACTTTCAACAAAATAAATAATTAGGCTGAATTACATTAAAAAATAATTAGGCCAAAACTGATAAAATAAAATTAATGCGGTGCATTAATTTTAAAAGGGAATTTAGCCCAACTTGGCCAAAAACAATACTTTTCGGCCCTTTAGGAAAAAATGCCAAATTTGGGTGTAAACAGAAATACAATTTTATGGCCAAGTCTTAGACTGAAAAGTGGAGAAGATGCTTGCAAAGTCTGCAGTCTATCTGACTTCTGTAGTGTTCATATTCATGGGCTGTACATTTATTTTGATATTCGGAGCTTTAATTTCAAATTGTGATATGGTAGTCGTTTTTAGGAATCTATAAAAAAGAACAAGATTTCTCTTTTCAATAACCCAACCAAGATCCGCGAAGATTAGTTGATGGAACAAGGGGAACATCTCAAGCACATTAGTTTTTTCTGCATGGACAATGTTGCAGTGGAATTATATCTGGTCTTCATCGAATTAAATTGCAGAAGTTTTGTCGTATTGATGCTTACATGTACAACTTTTGCCTCCTCTTTAAAAGATTCCTATAATTGCAGAGGAGAAGAAAAAGCCACAGTTATCATAGCAGCTTCCTCGGGTGCCATGAAAGCCGATGAAGTTGCTAAGAAAGCTTTGGATGGAATCAAGTCTGGTCTATCCCCCCGGAGATCATACTTGATGGCGTTTGTTGAGGTGATTGCTGCTGGGATTGTATGTATTGCAGCTCTATGCTTCCAGTGGAATTGGTATGGAAGCATAGAAAAGTAGTCAGTATTTTAAACTAGTTCTCTTACTTGGAAGATACCCATTCCCCTATAGCTTCATTCATTCTCCAAATTTCCTCCAGTAGTATTTGTTTGATTCAAGTACTTGTGAGAAAAAAATAAACAAAAGAAGTTTAGTTGGGAACTCTCGCATGATAATGATATACCATTAAATTAGCTTTATATTAGTGACATTCCTTTTTTATTGGTTATTATGCGTCTAAGAAACCCCCACATTTTTAACGATATCCTTAGTTATTGCAATTTATTTTAGCTATCATACTAATGTTAGCTTTACCAAAAGCTCACCGGTTATGTGATTGTGTGAAGTGTGATAACACTAGCAACATAGCTCGTCCCATTCTTCATCAATTTCGTTTTATACCAACAGTTTGTTTCTGGTGTCATTTTTATGTTGACCTCAGATTTCTGTTCTGTTTCCCAACATAATTCTGGAAGCTTTTCGATTTTGAACTTAGAAACTGCTTCAGACATTTTAATCCTCGATGTAGACTTCTTTGAGCAGAAGTTATGTTAGATTCTTCAAGGACACAAATTGAAGTAGTCTGATACATTTGCTTTCTTTTGCTTCAGAGGTCTCGTAGTTTATTAGGAGTTTGATTTGTTAGTAGCAATTCCAAGTTCCCCACAATTTCTATTTTACATGAAGTTGTCTGCTGACTTTTATGCCTGTGATCTTGCATAGTGTACAAAGGGATTTAGAAAGCATAAGAATGAAACAATGCGTTTAAGATTCAATTAGAGTAACATTATGTGTAGCGGCCGGGTTCATCATATCCTGTAGGGCTTACCCTTGTACCTTTGGGACATGAGAAGACAATGGGTCACTTGTATAAAAGTGACAAAAGCGAATGCAGTTTAGACAGGTGAACGGAATATGCCTTTGGCCTTGGGAGGCTCGTTGCAGATCTGGACGAATATCAAAAAGAAGTTATGCCCCGCCGCCCGGAGGGCGATCTCGGGTATATGGCCCTTGGGGAAGCATTCACGGGAAAAGCCCAGGGAGCCTACCGCTCAGATCGGTGGATCCGGGAGTCATGCCTCTCCGCATATGCAACGGCCTTCATACCAAGTGCTTACCAAGAGCTGAATTGGTGGATGTCGGTCTCTGGGGCTAACAAGGGCTCGACAAAAGGTGTGCCTGATAGATCAGACAGACCATTAACGGTGACAGTCAACTTCCTAGCAGGCTTTGACTGCAGGATCATGTGGTTGACCAGGGAGCACTTCCAAACCAGTTGACCCTCTAGGGTGCAGCAGGCTTGACGTCAGCCGAAGCAGTGAATCTGACGTCAGCCGAAACACTGCGTCTGCAGAAGACATTCTTACCGCACCGATGTCATTTTGGGTACGGACGGTGTGAGTGAGGTACAAGAGGAGTGTGGTAGGCACCCCCCACTTTGCCTATAAATACAACACTCACCTACCTCGCTCAAGATCTTTCTCCACATTCAATACCCTCATAAACTCACATTCTCTCTCTAAGTTTTCAGGTCCACTTCACCTTCTTCGGTTACTTACTTAACCGTCGGAGTGCCTTCCCGGACAACTACCGTCTGGACTTGGCACTAACGCGGTTGTTCAGTGTGCATGTCTTCTTAGGCCAACAACTACTGGCTAGGGTTCCAATAAGGTCTAGCCAACTCACTACCTCTCCGTACCATACCAGAAGGATCAAAGGGGTAACTCCAGTGAAGTGCCTCCCACATTAAGATCTCACACATTTCTACAAACTTTATTTAGTTTCTCATCTATCTCACTATTTTATTCATCTCTCAATCTCTCTTCGGCTCATTCAATCCCCTCATTGTCTATGTCACGACCACCATCAAACTTTCGTCCTCTCGCAACATATATTCGTACTTCAATTTATTTTCTAGAATTGCTTAATGAGAAAAAAGTATTGTGTTTGGTTCGAGGTAAAAAATTGTCCCCACTTGGAAAAATACTTGGCTCCACTCCACCACTGCAAGTAGTCGGTATGATGTACCTAGTAACAGTTGAGTATAACATTCCCATGAGTTGAATAACATTTGTAACCGTTTCTTATTTAGCAAGTGGAGAAGTAGCCCAATGTTTGGCTCCCCATGCATTTCACTGAGTTGAAACATCACTAGCTACAACTAACACTATTGACTTTCGCCGAGCTGAAAAAAAAAAAAAAACCTTTTCTTATTTAGCATTACTTATTTTTCATATAGCAATACCTCATTTTGCATACGTCTACCCTTTTCATCATCTTGTGTTGGAGATTTTCAAAATAATAATCAATTTTGGTTTGGGGATTTTTTGAAAAGATATTGAGAGAGTTATAATATGTGAAAGGTGTTTGACTTTATGTGAATAGTTATAACACCCATAAGTTGGGATGTGTTTATTTGGAATAGATATGATTGTTAGGAAGGGATGTGAAACATGGGGTGCCTCCAAGAGGCATGACCCTTCCTAATTAATGTCTACTAGATACATGGCTATTCATGAAATGGTGCCTAGAAAGAGGCATGTTTTTTCATAATTAATTGTCTTCAAAAGACATGACTATTCCTAATGAGTGTCTACTAAAGGCACGATCTTTCACAAAGGGGTACCTATAAGTCTATAAATAAACCCTTTGCAAAGTCACCAGGGTACCGAAAATTCCATAGCAAATTGCGCGCTCTCTCTCTCTCTCTCCACACTATATTCTCAGAATTTTAGGCATACTGATATTCAGTTATTCTTGAGAAATTGAATATCAGTTCTTGGTTCTCTTATTCTTCCATAGCGGATATTCTGTTTGTCTTCGTTTGTGCAAACGCAGTAAAAAAGAACCTCGAGTTCGGTTTCGTTGTATCTTGAAGGCGGATTTGCTGTTAACCCGGTGCACGCCAAATTCACTCGAATTGGTGGGGGCAAATATTGTCTTTAGGAAAGCGTTGTTACAACGTGCCTCGAATGTAATTTATTATTTCAGACTCTTCTTTGGAGACGACGCCATCTACACTTATTGAAGACCAGATTTCCAACAATCTAAAGACAGTAATTTGCGATGGCGATATCTCCACATAAATTGAAGCAGGACTTTATTGAAACTTAAATGTTCAAAGGAAGTAACTTCAGGGACTGGGAGACAAATAGATGGGATAGGAGATCTCTAAGGGAAAGGGTTATTTTGTTAAATTACGATGGTGTCTTTTTCGGTAAGTTGCGTCTCATTAAATTATTTTTTCTTATGGAATAAGGTACGCTCTTTAACATCCTTTTGACATTGCCATGGTGTTTATAATGTGAACTCAATTTTTTCCAAAGTAATTATTTTTGGCATGCATATTTATTGAGGTTCATGTATGGATTTGAATTTTACTTAACATGCCTAGCGTGGAATTGGTGTCACTAATTTAAAGATGTGAAATTGTTCTTATACACTGGCCGCTTCTAGTTGAATTTCTGACTATGTGAATGCCAAGTGTAATCAATAATCCCTTTGAAGGTTTGCAGTTTTGGCTGTTGTGTATCTATTTTTCTATGTATCTGAGATGCCTTTCCTCGAGCTCTTGAAAAGTCCTATTATGGAGTTGGGGATGCTAAAAGCAAACTTTTAGCAAATGGAAAACTCACCCTTAGTCAAGTTTAGTACAGTCACCGAAAACTTATGCGTGGCCAAATTCTATAGCCTTCTTCCCTATATAGCCCAAACCGTGTGTTGAAGCAATTTGTCCAGGTAGAGGGTTTGGCAAAAATGATACTTGGGCCTAGAAAGAATTCATTAAAGATGGGCCTTTGAGCCTCGAGAAACAATTCATTAAAGTTGTCCTCTAGGCCGCAGGCCTCCCAACGAATTGGGCCGAATTGGGTGAGACATGAGGCTTACTTATGCTTCAGAAAACTTGGGCCCCCATTTCAAGCAGCCATCTTTAGTTTATTAGAATTGAGTAACGAATTTGAGAGTCAGAATAATATGAGGTTATGTATATGAATATTGAGATTTATTAAGATCCTTCATTTACTCTTCGAACAATTTTACTTAACTTTTGGTGTAGTTTGCAGGGTATTTGTCGGGTCAACATTGCACACTGACAAATTAACAAGGGTCAATTTCATCGATATAGACCGGCCCAACAAGATAGTACTTGGGAGTATTTTTGAACATAAGTGTAGGAGGGGAAAAACCTCGAAATATAGGTCTTAACAACTGGGCATAACCTTTATGTTTCATAGAGTTTTGGTAAGAGTGATTCTATTTAAATCCTTACGAATTCTCAGGGAAAATTTCAAAAAAACTCCCGAACTTTACACTCAATGTCTCAAAACCCCTTAAACTTTACTAAATTTCAATTTCACACCTGAACTATTACTCCGTTAATCAAATCACCCCGCTGTCAAATTCTGTCAATTTGCTAACAGATTTTGATGACTTGGACTAAAGGTTCCGTTAAAATCGCGGAGGTGGACTTCTTTTGGACGTTAACCTGGCTGAACTTCAATCTATCTCTCTCTCTCTCTCTCTCTCTCTCTCTCTTCCATTATACCAGGCCAAAATCATCTCCCTGACCTAGATTAATTGCTAACACCCCCAATTTCTCACTCTCTCCTCTATTACCGGTCCTAAACCCAGTCTCTCTCTCTCTCTCTCTCTCTCCATTATCAAACCCCCACAAACCCTTAATCCCCTGCCCAAAATAGCGGAGTGATTTTCAAAGAAATCAACCTATGACGAAATTAACAAAAGCCCCCTTTGTCCTTCTGTTTACATCTGAGAGGGTAATGGTTTTGATTCTGAAGCAATAGCAACTTACTCGAATTGAAGCATAAATCGATGAGAAGAGAAGGCGAAACACGCAGCAAAGAGATATGGACTGTTTAAATGTCCAAGGTTACCCCTTCTCTCTCTCTCTCTCTCTCTCAGTGTTCGTCAAGTTATTGTTGGGCGTTTAGGGCAATTATATTTTGGAATTACTTTTAAATTTTTATTTGTTTTATGGGTTCGATTCATTCAACAAAGAAACCCAGCATTGCCCTTTCAATAACTGAATTTTTTCTTCATTCGTATCACAATTATGCAATTTCACAAGGATATCACATGCGAAACTGTAAGAACCCAATCATGCAATTTGATATGGAGAAAGACCGTGATTGCTCATGTGAGTATGATGTGCACCATATATCACATTCCAGCTTCAAAAAAATAAAAATCGTCATTCTTATTAAATCGGATATTAAATTTAATTTCTGTATGTGGGTGTTTGGGAGAACTCCCCTCTCTCTCTCCCTCAAATAAATATTTCGTCATTCTTATTTTTGGTATGGATTATGAGGCGAAAGCAAGCAATACTGGAGAAATGGGTTTTGGTAGCAATTTGTTCATAGAAATGGGTTGAGAGAGAGAGAGAGAGAGAGAGAGAGATAGAGAGAAACTGATCCTACTCAGCATAAACACATTCCTACTCAGCAATTTTAATGGAACCTTTAGTCCAAGTCATCAAAATATGTTAGCAAATTGACAGAATTTGACGAAGGGGGGTAATTTGATTAACGGAGTAATAGTTCAGGTGTGAAATTGAAATTTGGTAAAGTTCAGGGGGTTTTGAGACATTGAGTGTAATGTTCGGGGGGTTTTTTGAAATTTTCCCGAATTCTCTCTAGCTCCATGTTCTGTATAAACACAACGCAAAATAAATGAACACTTAAAACTTCCTTTTGACACAAAAGATCCACTCTTTTGGCAATGTGTGGTTAAGGAGAGTTGTAAATTTCTGTGGAAGTACTTGCATTGAGAATGTACTATTTGTCTAAACTCTCTTAACATATTTTTTCGGGCGCATTTTTCTGTTTTGACCGAATATCAGTATCGAATTTGCACATAATCCCAACAAAACCAGGGCCGGCCCTGGGCACAAGGCCGCCACCAAGTCGTCGCTTAGGGCCCCAATTTTGGGCTCAATAATAGGCCCCCAAATTTCTGTCATAATAAATACTATTATATAGGTCAGTTGTTTAATAGCGAATGTTGTTGTGGTTAAGCAGTAACGTGTCCCTGGTTTAATTGGCAGATTGCGTGTTCAAATCTTCTCAATCTCATTTTTTTTGAAGTCTTGACATTTAGAATATGCACAAAAAAATGAAGACAATTGCAGTCGGCGTGAATCAAATTTGCGACCTTATGCTCCAAGCCTTACTTGTCTCAAGCGACCACTGCACCAGAAGAGGTTTTGGTAGACATAATGATCAACAAACATGTGTACTAGTTTATAAAGGCCCAATTGTTAAAACTCGCTCAGGGCCCTAAAATCCCAGGGCCGGGCCTGAACAAAACCATATATTCGGTGTTTGGTTGAACACTCGGTGGCCTTAATTAATTCGTTCATTGCTCATAGAATTGGATTATATATCTCATGCAATTCTAAACAAATAGGTCGTTTGAAAACATGTTAGTATGTTACAGAGACACATTTTTCTCTTTGATAAATTTAGTATTCAAATGTAACCTCCAAAACTACACCATGTTTGGTTATACACTGAACAGGGTCTTCATATGTTGTTATACATTCCTTCAGTGTTTGTTCAATTAATTGAGTAAGCCCTCAGGACACATGTTAAGAAGACATGAGAGTATCTCCAATACATACTCTTATCCTTCATTTGAGAGTACTAAACCACTCCAACCCATTCTGTAAACTCTCCGCTATTTGAGAGTATTGAATTTTGATCATCAATATTTAGAAAATGAGAGAAAATATAGAGGATTTTCTGTATAAGACTATTTACCTTTTTGAATGACATTTTGTACTTATGAGCTTTTACTCATAAATTTTTATACCAACCATATCTCTATGAGAGTATCAAAATAAAGTTTTCTATTTATAAAGTGATTTTAGAAACAAAAATAGAGGATTTGTTGCTGGAGTAACCATTTTCTATACAAAAAGCCATGTTTGTTACACCAAAAAGGTCCACAATGTTGAAAGATAATCACCATCTCTCTTGAATTTTCCGGAGTCTTTCAAATTTCACTAGAAACTTCCGGATATTTCTAGAAACATTTAGAATGAGCTAGAATCTACCGGAAACTGCTAAACTTTGCTAGAGTCTTCCGGACACTTCTGGAATACTATGGACTACATTAGAACTTTCCAAATGGTAAGAATATTCGGAAATATGATGGAAGCTTATGGGCTTCTCTAGAAGCATCTAGTAGTATGAAGTGATGTGTGCTTCTAGAACCATCCATTGGTCCCTATAAATAGGGATGAGGTCTCATTTGTGCTATGCAAAAGAGAAACTCCAAGCAAGAGCGAGTGTCCAAGGGTGAGGGTCCAAGTACTAAAGAGTTTGTGTTCAAAGTTAAAGTGTCTTCCTAGATTGTGTGTGTATTAACTCTTGTGTGAGAGAGTCATCCTTTATGAGTGATAGCGTGTGTTGTTGTGTTCACAAGTATAGTGTACAAGTGCTTGTAATCAATAAAATTACTTTTGTTTGTTGTGTTCAAACTCTACAATCTGGTATCAGAGCCTTGTCGGTTGGGACCGGTTGTTTAAGTGATCATGCACGGTTGGGAGACTGAGAAGCTTGTTGGCTTGCTTGGTGAAAGAAAAGAGAGTTCCACCAAGTCACGATGTCGGATCTTGTGAACACAACTAGCGGGATTACAAGAATGAACAACCACAACTATCAGAGTTGTCGAAGTTGTATTAAGTCTTACCTTAAAGGGTAGGACTTGTGAGAGGTTAGTAATTGAAATAATACCCAACCACCCAAGGAAGCTAAAGTACTCCGAAAATGGAAGATTAAGGCCGGGAAGGCGATGTACGTGCCCAAGACAACCATTAAAGATGAGTTGTTCAGGCGAATTATGGATGATGACACACCATAGATGGCGTAGACACCTTTGCATCATTGTTCTAAAAAACAAATGATGCTCGGCTCTAGTACTTGAAAAACGAGTTGATGTCCACCACCCAATGAGGTAGAAGCATAAGCGAGAATTTTACAAAGATAAAGGACTTATGCCATGAAATCTTGGATCTGGATCCTAAAGCAAATATTAACAAGGAAAGGATAAGGAGGATAATTATACAAGGGTTGAAGCCCAAGTATAGTGCATTAATCACGGCGATACGAGGTTGGCCAACTCAACCAACTCTCATAGAGTTAGAGAATTTGTTGGCCAATCAAGAGAGCTTATGCAAGCAGGTGCATAGAGTGTCAATAAAGAATGAAGAGGAGGCACTCTACAGCAAAAACTAAAAGGGCAGACATTATCAATAGCAGAACAAAAAGGGCAGACAAAGCAATAGAAAGCCCAAGAACAAAGAAGATGACACCAAACCTAAACATGGGAGAAATCCTCAGACAGGGGGCAGTTAAACCAAACTGTAACATAGATGAGCGATGATTCTCTGGAACTCGACGGTATGACATGAAGTGTTACAAATGCGGCAAGAAAAAGGTACTTTCAGAAAAATTGGTGGTTCAAGAAGAAATCAGCAGAAGGTAACTTAGTGATTTCTAAAAATAACCAAGAAGACACTGAAGAAGAGCCCTTCAAGCATTGTTTGCGATGTCTGTGTCTATTAAAGGAGATTGCTCGGAAGAGGAGATAGACTTCGATGAACCACCAGAGTAATCTAACATCATCACTAAAGAAGTAGTCGCTTCTTCTATAGTGACAGAAAAGAGTAAAATGGCCCTTGTTGCAGTTTCCAATCGGGGAGCCATCAACTACAATGATGATTGGATTGTTGATTCAGGATGTTCCAATCACATGACTAGAGATAAGGAGAAGCTGTCTAATTTGTCTGCTTACAAAGGAGATCAGGTGGTGGTAACGACAAACAATTCAAGGTTGCTATTAACTCACATTGGTAAGACCGTTATCAATCCTCAGTTTAGCCCTAGCGAAGTTAAGTTGCAAAATGTCTATCGTGTGCCAGGGATGAAGAAAAACTTGTTATCAGTCACACAACTAATGTCCTCGGGTAATTATGTGGTATTTGGTCCGGAGGATGTTAAGGTGTACCAAAGCCTTAAGCTAGTAGATACACCAATCACAGAAGGACAGAGTCTAGAGTCAATCTACGTAATGTCAGCTGAATCGGCTTACATACACAAGACTAGAAAGAATGAGACCATAGATCTCTGGCATACACGCTTGGGGCATGCGAGTTGTCATAAACTAAAGATAACGATGAAGAAGGCTATGCTCAAGAGTCTTCCCTAGCTAGACATTTGAGAAGACGTGATTTGTGCGGGGTGTCAATATGGCCAAGCACATCAATTGCCGTACGTGGAGTCTAAATTCAGAGCCAAAGAACCCAATTTTTGTCCCTGCAAATTTAAAACGAAAGTATCGATTCTTATTTTAATTCGAATGAATTGATTTTTACAAGGACTCCTAAGAACATGTTTTAAAAAAATTAAACGACTCCGATCATTTGTGTATAACCTTGACACTAACCCCATACAATCTGGTATTATGTGTACACCAAACAATGTGTCCATAACTTTTTTTTTTTTTTATTTTGCAAACCTTCTTTCATCTATCCCATGTAGAAACAAAATGGTCTTGTTCGTTTTGGGTGTCAATACCCGGTTTTCTCAATTATTACTTAATCATTATCCCTATTTTCAAATCTTATTCTCATTTTTCTCTCTATCTATGTCTAATCATTAACCCCTATTTTTAATTATTATCCATATTTTTCTCTTCACTCATTACCAAAAACCAAAATTCAAAACTCAAACCAAACACAACCAATAAGATGGAGTAATAAACCAAATAACAGTACACAATAATTAGTGGCAGATAATGTTTTGACTAACACGTGAGACGTGGTCAATTGGGAAACCTTTGGATGCAAATAGGGTACCACGTTGTCACGCAGACGTGGTACCCAGTAGCCAATCACACGCTGCCAGCAAATCGAGAGGGCAGATTCAGTTTGCCCAGTCAACACACGGACCTTCTAAACAAACGGAGTATAAACTTTCCGTCAAAATTTTCTCTCTCTTCAGCATATTCTTTTCTCCTCTTCTACTCTCTCTCTCTTCCCACAAATCTCAAAACATGTCCCTGTCTTTCTCTCTCCCCAACACAAATCTAAAACCCATTTTCCACAGTTCTTCCAATATTTATTCTTTCATCATCTTTAAACAAATTACCCGTTGGGTGATTTCTGGTTATTCCAAGCCAAAAGCACCCAATTTTGTGCCAAACTGTGGGAGGCGCTTCACCAGAATGACCTCTTTTGGCTGTCTAGTGTGGTGCAGAGGGAAGACTGTCTGAACTTCATTGGAATCCTAAGAGCACGCATGAGAAGAAGACCTGCACAGGGGAGCAACCACGTTAGTGCCTAGCCCGGACGGTGGTGGTCCGGGAAGGCACTCCAATGGTAAAGTCAGTGACTGAAGGAGAAGTATAGTGGAGAACTTAGAGAGAGAAATGGAGTTATGAGGGTATTGAATATGGAGCGAGAGATACGGAGTAAGGTAGGTGAGGGCTTCTTTTATAGGCAAGGAGAAGCGTGTCCAACACGCTCCTCGGGGGCCTCAGGAGCTTACTTATTGTTCCCACGAGAGCTCTCGTGTAGTTTACTGCACAAAGGACTCTAGGTTGGGAGATTAGGGTTGCCTTTTGCAACTTAACTCTCTCGATTACTTGGTGATCGTAGCGTTTGATTTTACTTATTCCGATCGTGGTGGTTGATGCGAGTGGATCCAGAATGGATGAGGAGATTCTCTCTAAACTCTCATCAGTCACGTTAACGAGTGAGGAAGATGAAGCAGTGGAACTGTTGCCGGAAGATTTCAAGGCTAGCAAACTGGAGTGTTTATTAAGCGTCATGGGTAAGATTATCACTCAGAAAGGCATTAATCTCGGTGGGTTAAAAGCGGCAATGGAGATAGCTTGGGGTTATCCGAAGGGCTTCAAAGTTATGGAGGTCAGTGGAGGTATTTATCAATTTGTGTTTGGAGTCGAGATGGATCTGATTAGGGTGTTAGCCGGAAGCCCGTGGCTGTTCAACAACCAATTGATTGTCCTCCACCGCTGGACGAAGGGTGGTCAACCGGAAAGTTTTTCTTATAGCCCTTTTTGGATCCAACTTTGAGCACTTCCTTTGGAGTTCATGTCCATAGAGGTTGGCAGGAAAATGTTGGCAGGTCTTGGGGAGGTAGAGGAAGTGGTAATGGCCCAACTTAGTGGTAACCAAGGGCGTTGCATTCATGTCAAGGTGGAGTTGGATATCACGAAGCCTCTTCCCCGGGCAAAGAAGATATACACGGCTGACTGGAAGCCAATTTTAGTACCGTTTCGGTACGAAAAACTGCCTCTTCTATGTTACTATTATGGTGTGGTGGGGCACGATGATCGGGCATGCATGATGAAATACAATGATACCAAAGCTGGTTGTGTGAAGGAAAATCAGTATGGTGGGTGGTTACGAGCCTCACCGGTGAAAATTCCAGGGCGTAAAAGGCCAGAGGGACGGCTGGACTCATCACCGGCAGAATCGTCAGCGGATAGAAACAGTTTTGGAAATGCCGGAGATTATGGAAAGGATGTGCATGTTCCCACAAAATCAGGGGAAGTCAAAAAGGGAAGGAGGCAATTACAGTGGGAATCGGTTACAAAAGATGGAGAAAATAGGGTTGTGGGTTTGGGCCAGACTATATTGAGCGCAACTGAGAAGGAGTTAGTTGAGCCCAATAATTTTTCACATGCTAGGTCCGAACCTATTAATCCAATTTCTGTATCACAAGTGGAGGTGATTAACAAAGCCCATTTTGAGGGTCTTCTATTGGCCCAATGGAGGTTATGGAGGAGGACCAATTTATTTTGGAGAACACCACAGCCCATGGCGTGGAAAGGGCTAGCCCCCGCAGGACCAAGAAGATCCCATCTGGTGTTTTAGATTCTGGGGTTGTTGTTCAGAAGGAAGATGCGAGTAAGACGGTGCACGTTTCAAGCACAGGGCAGAATAAAAAAGCTCCAATTAAGGGTTATAAGAGGATACCGAAGGAAATTGCGATATCAGAACTGGATAGGCAGCGGGTAACAGGAGAGGGCCAAGCTAAGTCCGCAAAGCGTAAATGTGATGAGGTTTGCGAGAATGGGGAGCTTATGCAAGGTACGGTACAGATTCAGTCAAAAAGGCGAAAAGAAGGAAAGGTGCAGGAAGTAATTGTCACTAATGCAACGGTGGAGGTAGCCAACCGCGAATGGCCCCAAGTGTCCAAATGAAGCTACTCGCATGGAACAGTCAAGGATTGGGGAGAGCCTTGACTACTAACCAACTGAAGGAGCTATGTCGGCTCCACTCTCCTCAGCTGGTTTTTATTTCTGAAACTAAAAACCAGTTTTGTAGAATTGATTTTATTCGGAGTTTTATTGGAATGGATTGTGTTCAGATCGTGGATCCTATTGGTATAGCTGGGGGTCTAGCTGTTCTATGGAAGCGTGATCTTGCTGTCCGTTTTATTCGTAGTAGTAGCTTTTTTATCGAAATGAAAATAAAAGATGATGATTCAAATCATGTTTGGCGCCTCATCAACCTTTACGCTAGTTCTACAGATAGTGTCCGGAAATCACAATGGGAGGAACTGATTGGTTATAGGAAGCAATGCTCAGAGGATTGGGTTGTTTGAGGAGATTTCAATGATATTTTATGGGTGGATGAAAAACAAAGAGGCAGGACTAGGGAAGCGTGGTCGCTGAAAGCTTTTGGGGATTTTGTGACTAATTTAGAGGCAGTGGATTTGGGGTACTCTGGCTATCCGTTTACTTGGACTAATCGACGCGGAGGAGATGGTATGGTCAAAGAAAGGCTGGACAGAGTTTTGGTATCTCTGGGCTGGCATCTCTAGTACGATAGGGCGAAGGTGCAAAATCTTTTTGCTGTTGGCTCAGATCATGCTGCCTTACTTGTAGACGCCAATCCTCCTAAATTTTCTGGGCCTAGACAATTTAGATTTGACAAAAGATGGGTGGATGATCCTGATTGTTATGATGTTATTTGCAAAGGCTGGCAAGGGACTATTCGTGGGTCTAATATGTTTAAGGTTTTCAGCAAAGTTCGTAACACCCGTAGAGAATTGCGGGTATGGAGTAAAAAACGGAACTTCAATGCCAGAAGGAGAATAAATGAAGTACAGGGCAAGCTTAAGGAAATTGGAAAAGAGAGGGAACATGGAGAAATGGGACAGATTCGTGCTCTTGAAAAGGAATTAGGAGAGGCGTGGGTGCAAGAGGAGAGGTTTTGGCGTCAAAAAGCTCGGATTTCGTGGATGGTTGAAGGAGACCGTAATACCTCCTTTTTCCATGCTAAGGTCACGCAGAGACGAAAGAGGAATGCTATTGCGGGTATCCAAAATTCAGATGGCAGTTGGTGCGATGATCCAGAGGATATAACGAAGGAGTTTGTGCAATATTTCCATCAGCTTTTTTAGTCCGAGGGAACTACTCATATCCCGGAGGTGGTGGATACTATTAAAGCACGGGTGACTGAGCAGATGAACCAATCTCTCACAAGAATGGTTACCTACTCAGAAATTCGGCAAGCACTATTCGACATTGATCCTAACAAAGCTCCTGGCACGGATGGGATGACTGCGGGCTTTTATCAAAAGTACTGGGAGGTGGTCGGTGCAGATGTGGTGAATGCGGTGCAATAATTTTTCCAAACTGGTCACTTATTGAAGTGCCTAAATCATACCCAAATCGTTCTCATTCCTAAAGTTAAAACTCCTTTACAGGTAGCACAATACCGTCCCATCTCCTTGTGTAATGTTTTTTATAAAATTATTGCCAAGGTACTTTCCCGTCGACTGCGTCGAATTTGGCCTAAACTGATAAGTGTCAATCAAAGTGCTTTCGTCTAGAATAGGCAAATCTCCGATAATATTTTGATTGATCATGAGGTGGTGCACTATCTGAAAAATAAAAGAAGTGGCAAAGAGGGTTACATGGCGTTGAAGCTAGATGTTGCAAAAGCCTACGACAGGGTGGAATGGAGTTACTTGGAGGCAGTCATGAGGTGCATTGGATTTAATGGGAAGTGGATTCAGTGGATTATGAACTATGTATCTACGGTCTCTTACTCAGTTACTGTCAATGGGCAAAAGCATGGGTTTATTATACCCCAGAGGGGGTTACGCCAGGGTGACCCCCTATCGCCATACCTTTTTCTCCTTTGCGCTGAATGTTTTTCCAGTTTGCTAAAATTTAGAGAGGAACAGGGCAGTTTAAAAGGGGTTCAAATATGTCGGAATGGGCCAGGTATTTCGCATCTTTTGTTTGCTGATGATTCGTTGGTGTTCTGTAAAGCAAATAAGCAAGATAGTGAGGAAATTCGAAAGGTGCTGGACATTTACAAAGGAGCATCTGGTCAGTTTGTTAATGAGTCGAAATCTTCTATTTTGTTTAGTGCTAATACTTCTGAAGTGCAGCGATCAAAATGCAGAAATGTTTTAGGATTTAGCCGGAGTTCAGAAGAAGGGAAGTATTTGGGCCTTCCCTGCATTATTGGCAGATCCAAGAAAGTGGCTTTGACATTTATAGAAGAGCGGGTAGTAAAACGGTTGAAGAGTTGGGCAGGGACTTTTACTAACCATGCGGGAAGGGAGGTCTTGGCCAAACATGTCCTGTTAGCTTTACCGGTTTACGCCATGGCGTGTGTTAAAATTCCTATTGGGTTGTGTAAAAAGTTGAACTCTGTGTTTGCTAAATTTTTTTGGAGTGGGACCGAGGAGGCGAACAAGATGCATTGGATAAGTTGGGATAAAATGACGCAGGTTAAAGGAATGGGTGGGCTCAGATTCCGTGATTTGGAAGCCTTCAACTTAGCGATGTTAGCAAAACAAGGGTGGAGGCTTACGGTTGGTGATAATTCTTTATTCTACAGAGTTTATAAAGCTAAGTACTTTCCGAATACCTCTTTCCTAGAGGCAAGTTCGAAACCTCTTTCCTCATGGGCGTGGCAAAGTATTTTAGCAAGCAAAGAGATTATTAAAAGCGGATGGCGTTGGAGAGTTGGAAATGGTGGGAAGGCTAGGATTTGGGAGGATCCGTGGCTGGTTGATGATCATTACCCGCGCATTTTAACCCCAAAGGCAGATAGCAATTTGAGCCAAGTTGATGACTTGATTGATAAGGAGCGTGGGGTGTGGAATGAAGCTCTGATTACACAAGTATTTATGGATCGAGATGTGGAACAAATTTTAAGCATACCCTTGAGCAAGACTGGTATGGAGGATAAGTATATTTGGGCAAGGACAACATCGGGGAATTTCTCGGTCAAATCAGCTTATGTTATTGCTAAGGAATGGGTACAGACGAGAAGGGCATTGGATAGTGGGAGAGGTCAGTCCAGTGGAGTGCCTGAGGATGCAGGTTTTTGGAAACGAATTTGGCAAATGAAGGCTCCAATGAAGATTAAAATGTTTATTTGGCGGTGCCTTCATGGGATTGTGCCGGTTAATGTGGCTTTAGCTCAACGGAAAATTCCTGTGGACCCAATCTGCCCTCTTTGTGGGTTGGAGGAAGAAACACCATCTCATATGTTTTTCAATTGTGATAGAGCTGTAAGGGTTTGGTTGCTATCTCCTTTTAGAATTCGTCCAAAATTGTCAGTCTCTGCTCAATTACAAGATTTGTGGGTTGAACTAGGTGTTACACATAGTGGTGAGGAGAGAAGGGAAGCGACTGGATTATGGGCTATGATCGGTTGGCATGTGTGGATTGCACGAAATAGCTGGATTTTTAAACAGAGCTGGACATCGGAAACCTCCATCATTGAGAAAGCTATTGAGGAGTTTAATACCTTTTTACAAGCCACGCGGAAGGAACAAACCAATGTTGATTCACCTATTGATGATAGTGTAGCCTGTTGGAAATCTCCAGATTTTGGGATTTTGAAAATTAATGTGGATGGAGCTTTTGATGCGAAAACTCGAAAGGGTGGCGTAGGTGTGGTGATACATGATTATATGGGTAACGTTGTGGGTGCTACTGCCTCCCCACTTAAATGTTGCTTGTCTGCTGAAGTTGTTGAAGCTGAAGGTTTCCGGTTTGCTCTGGGGCTGTCAATTTGCTCGCCGGAAAGAGATTATGTGATTGAAGGGGATGCGCAATCAGTCATCAAAATGATCCAAGGTCAATCCTCCATCAAGGCATGGTTGGAAGTCGTCATTCAAGATGTTTTGTTTTTGGCTAATAAGTTTCGTTCTTGTTCTTTTCATTTTATTTCTCGTGATTGTAATAGGGTGGCTAATGCTATAGCCAAATATGCCCTATCCTTGGATAACCCACTAATCTGGCAGGAGGTTGTTCCAAACTGGATTAGTAGGGAAGTATCCCTCGATGTTTCCTCATTTACGAGTTCGTGAATAAATTGAGTTACCGATTGAAAAAAAAAAAAACAGTTCTTACACCATTTCATAAGGATTTTAACATTGGAGCAGTGGTGGCTCCAAGAATTCTCGTGAGGGTGTTCAGAAATTCGACTACGGTCCTCTAGAAATCATTTTTTATGTAACTGGGTGGTCCGGGCTATCCCATGCGCACATCGACTAATCCCAGGGTATAATGGCCACCTGCCCAAGACCTCATGGTTCTCATGGGGTGGCTTTGCCCGGTCTATGTGTGTGGCGGGATAGCCCAGACCACCCAGTTAAAAAGAGTCCTCTAGAAATCATAACAGTACACAAACAAAAATAAAAAATAAAAATTCTACTAATACAACAATGCCACCAAAAAACAACAATTCCAAGTCAATACGGCTTCGCTTCGATGAGTTTTGAGGGTTGCTATCATCAAAAGTTTCAATAGGAGATGACTCTTGCACCATTCTTGATTTTCTTATCACAAACTTGTCCATGGTTCCAACTAACCAAACAAAAACTAAAAAGGAATCAAAGCTGTGAATGACCTATATTAATAATCCAAATCTATTGTGTCTATATACCCTATGTGCATATATATTAAAGTGTTTCACAAAAAAAGATAGTACACATATATTATATTATTGATCTATATTTTATATTGTAATGAGTAATCACTTAGAATAAGTATAAATAGATTAAAGAGAGAGAGAGAGTTAAAAGTGTTTTTCCCTCCTAGAGCTAAATGTGTAGAGACAAAGAAACATGCAAATTCTCAAATATCCAATTATATTATTCTCTAATATCAAATAATCCATGGTAAGTTTCGTCATTAGGATTGGGTGTTCAAACTTTTTGGGTAAGGTGTTCAAACTTTTTGGATAGAGTGTTCAAACAATTTGGTTAGGGTGTTCAAAATGACAAAATTAAAAAATAAATAAATTTTTACATGTATTTCTAAAAAAAAAAATTTTTTCAAAGTGTTCGGGTGACCACCCTTAGCTTTTCTTAGAGCCGCCTCTGCATTGGAGCAAAAGAAATCCCATTTGCATGTCTCCACCTCATCCCTGCTGTGGAATCAACCCAATCTATCACGCATACACAATTCCAAAGAAAGCAAAGAACGCAAACAGAAAAGCACGACGCAGAGATTCTATATGGTTCACAAATTTGGTAATTGGGTACATCCATGGCTCACACTAACACTACTTTCCACTATCTAGTAAATGAAGAAGAGAATACATGTTACGCGGGCTGCTAAGCATAGCATGGGTTTATATATCCTGGGTTTATATCACCAATTACCGTATCCCAAACCTTGTCCTGGTCAGCGAAGTGGCAAACCAAAGCTGAATCACGCTTCACAAACTCAATAGTCGCATCCACTCTCGTAATCATAAGTAAATCAGTGAATTACCTTGCTATCTTCCCTTGGTATTGCTTTGGATTTACTTTCTACCTGGAGGTAAAGAAGGATACACCAACAGTCAAATTCTGTCAGGTTAGGAATGCAATGGAAGAAATAATTATCAACTGATGTCCTAAGTTTGCAAGCCATTAGGTATAATTGGCAAGAACTGTTTTGGTTTTGCCACAAGAAAGGGAAAGCTTTTTCCCGTAGTTACACTGCTTGCAGATTCTCAGTTTTGTTCCCTTAGAACACCACTAGTGTGATTAGTTCATCTTTTTCCGTTCCAAGGGAAATAATCCTGAGTTCGAGTCCTCATGGAGTAGATGCTCATCGCTCAACCCCCGTTGTAGTCCTAACCCTAACATCCTATGGAGTATTTTCTAGCAAAATAAAAAAAAGACAGACGTGTGGGAGGCGCTTCACTAGAATGACCTCTTGGAACCTTCTGACTTCGTATGGAGAGTTGGGGGTAGACTGAACTGAGCCGAAGTTCACCTGAGAGAGACCTACACACTGAAACAACCTCGTTAGTGCCAAGCCCGAACGGTGGTGGTCCAGGAAGGCACTCTGATGCTAAAGTCAATGACTGATGGAAGAGCATAGTGGACAATTTTAGAGACAGAAGTGGAGTTATGAGGGTATTGAATGCAGAGAGAGAGAGATACCCTGTGTGGTAGTTGGACCGAATATTTACAGGCAGAGGGGAGCGTGCCTCTCACGCCCTTCGTACCCCTCACGCATTTGTCACCTGCATTAGGGATGATGGCTGATGTGACCTCAATCTCTGCTGTAGACGCTGCGCTTCGGCTGATGTCATGTCACATGGGTCTGAAGGGTTAACTCGCCTCGAGACACTCCCCATCACCCACGTGACTCTGCAGGCGGCGGTGGCAGGGTAGGTGACTGCCGCATTTAATGATCCATCATGACCCGCTGAGCATGCCTGACACACCTCCGCCGACCCCAGAGGACTCCGAGCCTCCACAAAACCGTGGTCAACCAACTCGGTCTGTAGGGCGCTCGGGTTCTCGAACAACTGCTGTGCCGAGAGGGATAGCCTCCAAAAGCTAGCCGGAAGCCATGTCGAGAGCTCAATGTCTGTGGTACCTCCAGGCTCGGAGAGTTCCATTCAAATCCATATTCGTCCAGATCTGGACCACCACATTGTGAGCCGAGAGCTACATCCGCTCGGCGAGTGACAAATGGATCAGCTTGCATTCGATTTTGTTGATTCTGAGGTCATGATCCTTTTTCTTTCCTATGTAAAGGGTGGGCCTCCAATGGCCCCTATGAACCTCGCCGCTACAATAGCCTCATCAACTTCCATTCGCCGAGAGTCGTCTTGGTTGGGAGTTGATCAAACTGAAGTGAGCTGTCGGTAAGCCATTTTGCTTCAGAGTTTTGTCCGAGCCCTAGACGTTGTCATCCGAGGTCTGAACATCTGGGCGTTGGAAGGTAGGTCAGAGCTCAAAGCGTCACATCACGAGAGGATATGAAAGGACAATTGATGTGACGGTTCGTATGAGATAGTTTAGGAATCTCTGACGCTTCGTGATGTCATCTGCCACGCGTCATGGTACGATTCGTCCTAGGAGCATCGTCTGGATTCGCACTAAAAAGATTTAAACGTGATGGACAGGTGTCGTGCTCTAATTGGGTGCCGCTTCGCCTCCTGAGCTGGCGCCATAATGGCACCTATTCACTCTCTCTCTCTAGCTTCAGACATCTGCGCCACCGCTCGCCGCCATCGTTCTTCACCAAAAACTTCACAAGAACTCATTTTCCGGCGAAGGTTTCCACCAAAACTTGAGGTATTTGAGTTTCCCTTCATTTTCTTTACAATTTTTGAATTTTTTTGCACGTTTTCCCTACATTTTATGGGTTTTTTTGGGCTTGTGAACGTTTTTCATTTTTCCTCTATCTTTCACGAGTTTTTCGGCGACATGTATGGCGGTGCACGGCCGCCGGATTCTGGGCTTGAAGAACACTCAACCTGTTCTTTCGAGCGCCAATTGAGTGCCATCGATCCACTTCCACCGAGGGCCAACGAATGATCCGAGAGCATACTTCACTTTAGGACCGCCGAGAGCATTTAGAAATAATGTGCTTTCGAGATAGTTGACACCTTGTGGGGAGCTCGGCTGGGGCCGAGACTTAACCCTTAACCCATTTTGAAATCAAACCTGTGCATATCGCTGATGGTTGTTTCACTCGTGCACTGTAGGTTATCGATTGGATGAGCTCGGATTCTTCAGACTTATCCCCCGACGACGTTCTAGTCGACATCGAGCGCAGGGAGTTCATTCAGGACGTTCTCCTCCGAGAACAGCTCAGGTCTCTAGGGAGAGACTATCGGTGCCAGCCTGCTCTCAACATACCACCTTTGCAAGCAACGTCTACCGAATAATATGCTCGGTGGTCAAGCTCTCCAAGCAGCATGACATCCCCTTCCGCATTAATGACCTCATGGCTGTCTACACGGTATCGAGGAGTGGTGCCTACGGGAGGTACTTCTTCACGATCCGTCTCGAGTACCCATACCTCATTAGCAATCTCTTGGACTCGGAGAGACATGCCAGTGAGCTAGTCATCGTTAGGGGCAATTTCATGTGGCCTTCGGAGGATGAGGGGTATTGGCCCGTCCCCTGGCGTCGGGGGAAACCCTGTAAGTCCGAACCCGCATACTTGTCTTTTTCTCTTGTCATATTTTTTGTATATTCTCTATTGCGTACTGCCGAGCGCTGACGATGTCTTGTTTTCTAGTTTGTAAGAAGGTAACAAAGAAGTTGGCCGATGACACAGACGACGACGTCATCGATCAACTCTTTGCCATCCCAAACTGCGAAGCCGCCACCGTTCTTGGCTACGAGCTTATATACAAGGGCTATTTGAAGAGGGGAAAAGGTCCCATGCCCAGAACAGGTCCTCACCGCTGCCGCCTCTTCGACCCTGAGCTCACAGCTGCTGCTCTGGTTGGCCATGAGCGGGTGCCCAAAATCACTCGCCGCCCCCCTCAAGCTTTTATTGCAGGCAGCGATTCCGAGGGCGACATGGCTGGCACTTCTGCATTGAGGAAGGCTCAGAAGAGGGAGAGGCTGAAGAGAGCCAAGAGAAAAGAGGCCGAAAGCGCTGGCACAGGCTAGCCTAGCCCAGTCATACCACCGAGGCCCCTCAACAAAAGAGACTTCAGGTAGCCGAGACCACTCCCAGTGCCACCAAAGATACCGGTCCTCCTCCACCTCCGCAAGGCACCGTCGTCGTTGTCCCCCCTAAAGATGCTGATCCCAAGGGGAAACAGATTTCGGCATCCACGCCCCAAGTGACTTTGTCCACGCCCCCGGTTGACAAGGATGAGCCCTGGGTGCCTATGCTTCAGACCTCTCGTGGAATTTCGATCAAGAAACTTGCCAGTGTCTGAGGGGAGGACAAACGGGCGGCACTGACCCTGCTCAAGGGGCTTGCCTTACCTAGGGACATGGACGCCATCCCTCAGACAACCTCCGATAACTACGTCAATCTGTGCGCTCAGATCGTGAAGGTAATTCCTTAAATTCTTCACCCTCTTTTATTTTGCAAGTTTTTACGCTTGGTATCCAGATTCATGATGTCTTTCGTGCTTGTAGACTGGATAGTCAGCCCTCACTCTCGGGGACAAGCTCTACAAGCTAGGCGGTGAGAAGGCCGAGGTCGAGAAAAAGCTTGATGCCAAGAGAAAGGCTCGGGCAGATTTGAAGAAGAAGGCCGAGGCACTTGCCAATGACGGCAAGACGCTTGAAGACAAACTTCTCGCCGCCGAGCGCCGGGCAAATGAGGCTAAGAACAAGGCCAGCTGAGAGCAAACTTTCTGGGGCCGAGGAAAGGGCCAGTAAAGCCGAGAAGGATCTCGAGCAGGCAAAGACCGAGCACAAAGAGATGTTGGAGGCGGCCGACAAGAACGGCTACGAGAGGGGCAAGTCCGAGACTTTGCAGGCCTTTGCCAAGGAGGCTATGGACAATGAGGAGGCAGTCTTTAGAAAGGGTTACCACCTCGATCACTTCAACTGCTGGCCCCAGGGCATCAATCAAGCTTACAACATCGAGGCCGTCCTTGCCGAATCTGCCCTCCGTACCTCCTTCCTCGAAGCTTCCAAGCCCGTGGTCCCCGAGATGTCGTTTGATGAGGAGGAAGGGGTTCCTGGAGGTAACGACACCGAGGACGGGAATGCCAACAATTGACCTATTGTAATTTTTCTTCTTTTTATTTTCCAAAGTGTTTGAACTCGGTAGGATTAACATTTTTGAACAGACTGGTGCCAAACAGTTTAGGCATAGACCAGATCCGAGTGTTGTAATTAAATAGGTACCCCTCGGGGCCGGCACCAAACAATGCACCACGCCGAGCCCCAAGTTTTTGTTTGGATGAATGAATGAATGTCTCTTCTTTTCATTTCTGATCTTTGAAATTCGAATGTTGGAATGTTTGTAATGTGAATTTTGTACAAGTTTTTTCCCTCGTATGTATCTATCTAGACGACAGTGGGCACTTGCTAGCCCATGCTTGGGCTGGGAGCAAGTTGTAAACATACTTGCTTTTTGCCGAAGTATGAGAGTTGGAAAAATTTTCTGGCTGAGTTTGGAAATCAAGTAAGAATAGCCCCTGATTGCTAAGCTAAGCCGAGAGTGAACATTCGTACGCCGAACGTGGATGAATCGATACCGTAGCCCCAGCCAGGTCGATGTATGGCCCTAAATCCGAGTGTCGTGCCGCTAGACCAAATGACCATCCGAGTGGTGGTCATACCGTGTTCCACCGAACACAGTTAAACTTTCCATCGACCGTGCTAAATCGTTCCACCTAATGTGTTTAATCGTTCCACCGAACGTGACATACGACAAATACGCCGAGAGTAATAAGTTGTGAAAAGATGAAACGTTAAAAATGAAAACATGAAAGACGATAGTGTAATTAGAGAAAGGATCTTGTCATTAACATCTTATCCCTTCGGTATTACAAAAGCACACCAAAAGTGAAAATGATAACAAGGAGATCCTAACCATAGAACTTTCTGAGCTTAGAGGCATTCCATGGGTTACTTACAACTGTGACATCCATCTCAGCAAGCTTGTAAGCCCCATAGCCAGCTTTGGCCACAATTCGGAAGGGACCTTCCTAATTGGGCATGAACTTTTTCTTATTCTTCTTTTGCACAACCTCTCGGAGAAGGAGGCCGTCGATGTTGAAGGGGAGAATCCGGACGTGCCTGTTGTACCCCTGAGCGACTTCCTGGTGGTATGCAGCATATTTAATGTGTGCGTCATCTCGGAGGTCTTCGATGTGGTTGAGCTCAGAGGAGAGGTGCTCGTCGTTGGTGGCAAGATGGAAGGCTTCGGTGCGATCTGTTGGAGCAGTTGCGGAAAGTGGAAGGACAACCTCCATCCCATAAGCCATGGAGAAGGGCGTTCGACCCGTGCCTCGCCTAGGGGTAGTGCAGTAGCCCCAGAGGATTTTGGGGAGTTCCTCAACCCATTTGCCTTGCTTTTTAGTGAGCCTGCGCCTGAGGCCTGTCAAGATCAACTTATTGGAGGCCTCGGCTTAGCCATTTCCTTAAGGGTATGCCACAGTTGAGTTGTAGATGCTCATATTTTTCTTTTTGCAGAGCATCTTAATGGCCTCGGCGATGAACTGGGTGCCGTTGTCGGAGATGATAGCGTAAGGCACACCAAACCTGGAGATGATGTTTTTCCAGATAAACTGCTCCACTTTGGAGGCCGTAGTGTGTATGAAGGGCTCGGCTTCAACCCACTTAGTAAAGTAATCTGTAGCCGTGATTAGGTGCCTGAATCCTCCGGGAGCTGTAGGGAGGATACCAACAATGTCGAGCCCCCATTGAGTGAATGGCCAGGGGCTGGTGACCGACTGGAGTGATAGAGTGGGTTGATGAAGAAGGGGAGAATGCTTCTAACATGCCTCACATTTCTTAACATAGTCTTTAGCGGACTTCCTCATCTTGGGCCACCAGTAGCCCTGGGTGATGGTGTGCTTGGAGAGAGAACGGCCGCCCGAGTGGCAACCATAGCTGCCTTCATGAAGCTCGTGAAGGACATGGGCTATCTCGGTGTCATGCAACACTCAGAGATCAGGTCCGATGTAGGTGCGGCGGTAGAGCTATCCTGATGAAGAAAGGAAGTAGGAGCCTGACTGACATTGGATTCTGTGGGCTTACTTCTTGTCTGATGGGAGGGTCTGGTCTTGGAGGTATGAAACCAAAGAGTCCATCCAACTAGGACCATGGGCAGTGATGGTCATCACGTCTTCTTGGCCGGGCTCAAAGCTTGGAACAGGAATATCGCCAAGGATGACGGTTCGGGTAACCCCGAGCTCATTGCATGCCGAGCGTAGAGCTGCAAGGGCATCAGCCCGAGCGTTTCGCGGTTGGCCAATGTGGGCAAAGTGGACCTTCTTGAAGTCGTCTTGGAGCTTCTGCGCATGACTGATGTATTTCAGCATCCTGTGATCCCCCGAGCCGTACTTTCTATTTAGCTAGTTGATCACCAGCATGGAGTCGCTATAGACCTGCAACTCTTCCACCCTGAGAGCCAGAGCTAGGCGAAGCCCCGCAATAAGGGCCTTGTATTTAGCCTCGTTGTTGGTGGCTGGGAAGCCGATGCTCATGGCGCACTCGTGAAGTGTGACCTCGGGGGAGATAAGGACTATGCCAGTCCTTGCCCCTCGCCAGTTTGACGCTCCGTCGACATGCATATGCTAGGATTCCCCTGTGTATATTGTCGCCGTTCAGGGACGTAAGCACTTGAGGACGAATCCGGATTGCTCAAGGGCAGGGGGAGGTGGGATCGTCTTCGGTAGCTTCGGTGGTGGTTGCCTCCTGGAGCTCGGCCTCCAGCCAAGGAGTGAGCTTGGCAACAAAGTTGGCCAGGGCCTGGCCTTTGATTGCCGCTCGGGGTTCGTACCAGATATCAAAGTTTGCCAACTCCAGGGACCATTTGCAGATCCTGTCCGAGAGGTTAGCCTTCTTTAGGACGGCCTTCAGCGGATACTCTGTGATGACTATGATAGTATGGCACTGGAAGTAAGGAAGGAGTTTTCTCTTGGTTGTGACTAGGGCAAAGACCAACTTTTCAATTGGCAAGTACCTGGTCTCGGCAGGGAGCATTGTTTTGCTGGAGTGGTAAATGGGGTACTGCTCTAAGCCCTCCTACTGAACCAGCGCTGAGCTCACAGCGTGCTCGGACACCGCTAGGTATATGTAAAGGTCCTCACCCTCCTTTAGGGTGACTGGCAGGGGCGCCCGAGACATATAGCCTTTGAGCTCAGCAAGTGCCATGTTGCACTCGGCGGTCCATTAAAAAGCTCTTTTACTTGTTTTGATAGACTGGAAGAAGGGGCGACAGGCGTTGGACGACTTGCTGATAAAGCGGTTAAAGGCCGCCGCCATCCCTGTCAATTGCTGGACCTTCTTAATCGTCGTCGGCACTCGGAGCTTCTGGATCGCCGTTAACTGGTTTGAATCCACCTCGATCCCCTGGCGGGTGACGAGGTAGCCCAGGAATTTTCCAGAACCTACTCCGAATGCACACTTCTCGGCATTGAGCTTTAGGTTATGCTTTTTCAGGATAGTGAAGACTTTGCCGAGGTGTGAAAGATGGTCTTCAGCGAACTTGCTTTTCACAACCATATTGTCGATGTAGGCTTCCATGATGTCGCGGTGGCCCCGGCATTCTTCAGGCCGAAAGGCATTACCAGATAGCAATAAGTACCTCTTGGCGTGATGAATGTTGTCTTCTCCACATCCGCATTACCAGATAGCAATAAGTACCTCTCGGCGTGATGAATCTTGTCTTCTCCACATCCATCACGTCCATAGAGATCTGATGGTACCCTCGGTAGGCATCCATGAAGCTGAGCCTTGTGTGTCCAGCAGTGGCATCCACCAGTTGGTCTATTAGAGGGAAGGGAAAGCAGTCCTTTGGGCAAGCGTCGTTGCGGCTTTTGCACCACCGATTTCTTAGCTGGATCAACATTGAGTGCATGAGTGATGAAGTCCGGGCTCACGCCGGCATCTCGTATGGCATTCAAGCAAACACCTTAATGTTATCCTTGAGGAAAGAAACCAAGTCATTTCGCTCGGGGTTAGAGAGATCCGAGCCCAGCATGAAGTACCTACTCCCATCTTTGTTGATTGACACTTTGATCAGCTCCTCAATCGATTTGTCCTCGGCCTTGGAGCTGACGTCCTCAAGAACAGAGGTGCATTCGGGCATCTTAATCCATTGCACCTGTTTGGCATGCCCTCCCTTCTGTCCTTCTGGTAGATGGCTTTGACAAAACACCTCTTAGAGGCCATCTGGTTTCCTTTGATGGTCTCCTGGCGCCCAAAAGCTCCAATGAAGCGGACGCACACTGGTGGAGGGTAGAGGTAATCGCCTTCATAGCATGGAGCCACCCTCGTCCCAGAATGGTGTTATACGGGCTCGGGGAATCCACCACCGTGAACTCGATCTCCAAATGCACCGACCCTGCCCAAACCGGGAGGGTGCTGCTTCCAAGAGGATACATAGGGAAGCCAGAGAACCCGACAAAAGGGGTGTCGGAAGGGGTAAGCTCATCACGTGTTCGTCCTAGGGCCTTGTAAGCCGAGTAGTATAGGATGTCAGCGGAGCTCCCCTATCCACCAGGATTCGCCGAATCGACACGTGATCAATGTCTATCTCGATGACCAAAGTGTCATCATGAGGTAGTTGAAGGCCTTCCAGGTCCTACTCGGTGAATGAGATGGTCCATGGGTCAATGGGCTCCTCGTACTTTCACTTCGGCGCCCGCCTTGACTATTGCGCTCTCAGCGAGTTGAAGAGACATCCACCGGGCCCTTACCCTTGTTCAACTGCCTGTCCATCTCCCGAGCATACTCTGCATCCCTCTGGACGTCCGGCGTCCAGGCGCTTGATGTTGTGGCGCTATCCTCTGGGTACTCAGTCGGCCTAGATTGCCCTCCCCGGATCTGCTGATCCCGAGAACGAGCGGTTTCTGAATGTATGACAAGGGCATTGCCTCGACGGTCTACTTCCACGACCTGACCAAGGCGGGTGAAGACTGGTGCCCTTCATCCTTAGTTGGTCCTTGTGCTCGGCGGGGGCCTCCTGGTCCTTGTCCGACAACTGCACCTTAAGGTTGTGGGTTGATTCTTGGTTTGCTTTAAAGCCAATATATCTTTCCTCATTAAGGTCATTTCAGCCTCTATGGTAAGAGGAGGAGGAGGTGGCAGAACTTCAGAGCGTGTAGGAGTTGTGAGGTTGTCAAGGGAGACAACATTCCCATCCATGTTGAATAAAACGTTGCTAGCTTCGGCGTTGCTGGGGCCGGCGGCGTTGGTCACTATGGTGACCGTCCCATCTCTGTTGACAACGGGAGAGCGAGTGAGCCCCAGGTCACTCCTGACATGGTGGTACCGGTAGCGGTCAGCAGTGTTGATGTATTCTCCGGCGGGATCAAATGCATCAAGGCCTAGAGTGAGGTTAGCCATTTGCGTGAGGTTTGGAGAAGTGAAAAAGGAGAGGTTTGAGTAAGGTGAAGGACCACCACTAAAAGCGTAAAGAGATGTTGGGAGAGGTAACTCAGTCTCCAGCGGAGTCGCCAATTGTGGGAGGCCCTTCACCGGAATGACCTCTTGGAACCTTCTGACTTCGTACGGAGAGTGGGGGGTAGACTGTACTGAGTCGGAGTTCGCCTGAGAGAGACCTGCACACTGAAACAACCTCATTAGTGCCACGTTCGGATGGTGGTGGTCCGGGAAGGCACTCCGATGCTAAAGTCAGTGACTAAGGGAAGAGTATAGTGTAGAATTTTAGAGAGAGAAGTGGAGTTATGAGGGCATTGAATGCAGAGAGAGAGATGCCCTGTGTGGTAGTTTGACAGAGTATTTATAGGTAGAGAGGGGCGTGCCTCTCACGCCCTCCGTGCCCCTCACGCACCTGTCACCTGTACCAGGGATGACGGTTGATGTGACCTCAATCTCTGCTGGAGATGCCGCGCTTTGGCTGACGTCATGTCACATGGGTCTGAAGGGTGAACTCGCCTCGAGACACTCCCCATCACCCACGTGACTCTGCAGGCGGTGGTGGCAGGGTACGTGACTGCCGCATTTAATGATCCATGATGACCCGCCTAGCGTACCTGACACATCTCCGCCGACCCCAGAGGCCTTTGAGCCTCCACAAAACCGAGGTCAACCGACTCGGCCCGTAGGGAGCTCGAGTTCTCGAACAACCGATGTGCCGAGAGGCATAGCCCCCGAGAGCTAGCCGGAAGCCATGCCGAGAGCTCAATGTCTGTGGTACCTCCAGGCTCGGAGAATTCCATTCAAATCCATATTCGTCCAGATCTGGACCACCACACTGTGAGCCGAGAGCTACATCCGCTCGGCGAGGGACAAATGGATCAGCCTGCATTCGATTTTGCTGATTCTGAGGTCATGATCCTTTTTCTTTCTTGTGTAAAGGGTGGGCCTCCAATGGCCCCTATGAACCTGGTCGCTACAAGACGTAAAACATAACATATATAACACGTATGCACAAAAATCAAAAGAATCTAAAGGAACATGCATATTCTTATTTTCTTCAACATTTCAACACCTAGCAACCATACGCTCCCTTTTCTTAGCTTTTCCTCTATAGATTCCAAACCCTGTCAAGACTAAGGATGGGAAGGTATTCTCAGAATTCTTCCTCATATCAATGGATCAACAGCTAAAACAGTTTTTCATACAAACTAAAGACAATTAAGGCACCTAGTTTTGACCGAAATCGGATTGTATTGTATATCTAAGAGGGCTACATATCTACTTATCTAGTGTTTGGTTAAATTTCTTATGGCCCAGATTAAACGTGCCTAAGATATGTAATCCGACAAAGTGAAAAAAGAAAAGGGACCCGTATGGTGTAGTTGCTAGAAGCTGCAACTATACATACTCTGCAAAAAGCCAAGAAGAGGCCCTTTTTGTTTTTTGGAACAAGTTCTCTTATTAAGCAACAAAGCCCAACGAATCAAGGGGAAAAGCCTTGAAGAAAACAACAATCAAATAATAAGCCAAGCAAATAGCAAGGCCAAAAAAAAAAAAAAAAAACAAAGCAAAACATTTTTGTCGAGGTGCGCGCAAGCTGGCCTGGACATTCGGTTATCAAGAAAAAACAGAAAAAGATATATTTTTGATCCCCTTGAGAATAATCAAAGCAAGACTGACTCTACTGTGGCTACCACTTAAGTGGTAATGGTCACAGCGCATTTTGCTTTGAGGCTACGTTGTTGGGGCAGGTAGCTTACTTGATCTCCCTCTGCTAATACAAATATGCATATTACTGGATCGATTTGTTTTCGACATTATAGTCAGGCTACTGAATAAGGGCAGGGTGTGACAAAAGTTCCTAAACTTAGTGGTGTTGGTGAGACACTAAATCAGATTTACTGTTATGTTAACGAGTTCTAACTGTATTTTAAGTCACTACGCGTTTTGTGCTTCGTTACATGGATTCCGGTAAGGGTGTCAAGTGCAGGTGGCGCCTAAGTGCCAGACGCATAATTCTATCTCAAGGATATGAAGGTATGCGAAACTATTTGACTTTCTAGGTACATTTCTTTTATTTTCTTAGGTAAATACTATTTACAGAATGCCTTACAGAATTTCATGAATACTACAGGAGTTTCATTCATAGTTCACAGTATATTTGAACTACAAGATACACCTCATAGGTGAATGGCAATTAAATATGTGAGAATGGATCCCAAATCCTAATCCGATTGCTTGCAGCATGTCCAACACGGGTAACTTAAACATTAGGGAGGATCTATGCAGCATATGTTTTTTGTATGAAACTGGGCAATCTAGTGTTGTTGTCGAGACATTGGCCCAAATTACTATGACAGATAGGAACATGAAGTACTTCCTTAACCACAAATAGAGAAAAACTAACCCCAGCACAAAGATTTCATTTGAACAGTGTAGGTTGACTTTGGAAAAGACCAAGCAAAGTGTTCCTGAAAAGTAGCAGTGACATAAGTTTTAGGAAAAGAAATTCTCTCTTTCAGATTTTTAGGAAATCAAATGCTTACAGAAAATGTGTTTTGCAATGTATGTTCATGTCCAAATTGCGGATCATCGCCAGGTAGATTGTCGGGAGGACAAACGCTAAATCACAGTTCAAGATGTCCACGACCACGTCATCAGTGCACGACTTACCTCGTTGTGGAAGGGAAAAAAAACAAATGTCAAAGACATGATATCTCAGTTTTAACTACAAGAACAATCTATTCAAATTGATACCTCATTTCTTCCGAGGTGCCCTAAGCTGTTTCTGAAGAAACCAATTGACCCATAAGGAGTAGCATAGAAACCAGTATTATCACGACCTGTAGTAGGATCAATAAAGTATTTAATATTGCGCAATCTTCTGTCTCGTATACGTTCATCCCAATTCGTTAAATCTGTCTCTGGCGTGTTAAGGTCTACCATACGCTCGAACAGCTGAGGTTGTTTCTCATAAATGCTGATGATTTTCCTAATCATCATGTATGTCCCGCTCACGTCGAGGAATAATGGATTATTCCTGACGTAGAACTCAAACCTCCTGTTCAAGTCAAAGACAAAAAAAAAAAAGTTAAGAATATGGTACTAAAAAGTATAATAAAATAGCAACAACAAAAACAATTGGGATGTTATTTTTGTGTTTATTTCTGCGTATAACAAATTTAGATGGACATATGGTTATTGTACATTCACCTAAGGATATTCTACACTACCTGATAGAATCAAAGCTATTGTATTTTGGGAGCAAATCATAAAGCAATTCGAACTTCTCCAACGCTGCCGCTGGGTTTTGATCCATACTTACAGCAAACCTCACTAACTCCCAGAAGGCAACCAAGTCATTATGGATGTAATCAAAAGGAGCTACAGAACACACAACAGTGCAAGTTAGACCCAAAGCAATCAATCAAAAGATATATAAGCCAAGAATAACAGGTCTCCATAAGCTTTTACCTATGCGATCAACTGTCATGTTCACAAACTTCACCTTATCGCCTCCAACAATCGATACCCCAAATTCTAGGTCCCCATGACCGGTGCCTTGTTCATGTAAGACTTTCATCCCGTCGAGGATTTGCCTAAACATGAAAACAACTGAACAATTGCATTAGAACCCACAAAACTAAGAACTTGAACATAATGTTGAGAATTGAAATTGGAGTGTCGGTAAACGTATTTTTACCTTATGATCTTCAATAACACAGGATCGAAGGAAATTGCTCCCGTGCAACTGCGACTCCAGATCTTCCCACGCCTCTTCTGGCACCAATCCTGAAACGATTGCCCAACTTCCAGCCTCCCGAGAACATCGAAATGGTGCCCTCGATGGGCGAAGAAGCAAGGCCTAAAGAATCGAGGCCGGTCAACCTTCAGAAGCTTCAATATGTAGGCTTCGGCATCCGACTCATTATCGAATCTTCTAAGAAGGACAGGTCCTTCATTTATCGTTGTGTTGGCAAAGGAAGATCGGGCGAAGTAAAAATCTGTGTTTCTTGAATTCATCTTCCAAGGTTGGTGAACCCTATACGAGAGGGTCACATTCTGTTGACTCGCCATAGTATCTGCAAAATAAGGAAGCAAAATGACAAATAAAAGAAGACAACAAGAGCAAATGAGCATACGAGTACATTCAACAAGAACTTTGTAAAATACAAAACAGGAAGAAAAAGCCTAACAAACATCATCCAAAATGTCAAAATTCATCACATTTTCAACAGGCTAAGGTCAACATTAAATCTTCCTTCACAAAGTACCCAAGTTATACATTCTTTTTGTTCTCATTTTCCTACGCAATGGGAAAGGTGGAGGGAAAAAAAGCTTTTACTTGCTTTACTTCTCTTATCATTTCCTCCTTTATTCTTGTCCTCCACAAATCTATGATTCAAACACAATGTTAATGCACTGGTACTCAGAAACAACATCAAAATAAACACCAAAAGTGAAAAGAGAAGAATTCGCAGAACCAAAAAAAAAACAGAGAAGAATTCCATTACCAATGAAGTGCAGTTCACAAAATGGAATAAAAACCCTGGATCAACGGGAAATGGAAAACCCACCAAAAGTATGGAAAAGAAACCTTAACTTTGTCAAAGAAACTAACAACCATCATAAGCAATGACCTAGCTTATACTCTCAAATTAATATTTCATTCATGATTCTATCATACAGTTATACAATCCATTAGTCCACATTTTAAGCAATGAACTAGCCTTGGCTCATGATGCATATTAAGAAAACGAACACCATGCTGAACAACCATTACAAAATATCATTTCAACTAATACTACTAAAACACTATTTTCCTCATCAATCTTTTTACTTTATTCCCAAAGAAGAAATCATGTACAAACACAAAAGGGTCGTACAATTTCATGAAGCAAAGTAAGAAAGGCAACATCCTTTTTTTTCCCCTTCTAAGGAACATGACTTGAGCATAACAACTAAATAAAGCAAAACCCAAGCACACAAAAGAAGGAAAATGATGAAACTGACCCTTGTAATGTGGTACTCTAACATCTCAATTGTTCCACGAAGAGAGTCAAGGCAGCTCGTGCTAAACCCAGTCATTAACCAAAGGCAAGAAAAGCATAAAACCAGTGATAAAAGATAAACCGAAAAACACCAAAAATGGCATAAGCAAACCACTGAAATATACTACTGTCCTTTACTAACTCAGCAAAGAAACGTGAAATGGTGCTAAAATCATGAAAACAAAAACATTCGTGTTGTCCTCTTTGTGGATTGAATGATTCCAAGTCAGTTTGATCACCAAAATCAGCTAAAACTAAGTGCAAATTGGATTTAGATACCAACAAAATGCAGATCTTGAATTAAGCAAAAGAGACGTAGTCTATTATCGGAAAGGAAATAAAAACCAGCCTTGAAACACCCTTCCATAATTCCTTTTACCTTTGTTTGTCTTCCACCTTATTGCAGATAGTACTCGATTTCCCACACTTATTTATCAAATGTCACCAACTGCCTGGATAGTTTTCCTTCTCGGTTGTGCAATGTCTTCACCCCCTTCGCACTTGCTGCATCATATTTCTCCACACAAACGAAGATTCAATGAGAATGACAACAAAAATGAATAAAAGAACTGGAAGCCAATAATGTTTATGAGTGATGTATATTTTTGAATACATGTTCTTAAGTTCCCTCTTGAAATAATTGTTATCACCCAACCATTGTAGTTATCAGTTGAGCTAGGTAACAAAAATAGGACGAAGGAACTAATTAAAAACATGTATTCAAAAAACTATTGGAGGAGAAGCCTAAAGCATGGGAATAAATTAAATATCACTAACTCCCTATATGCTTCTCTTTTGCTAAAAGGATTGATACAAAGAATGTAAAAGAACTTGGCAACGTCAACGGAACCCAAAAAGTGGGCACCAAGCATGACTAAAGAAATTTATGTGTAAGGGGCTTCATCGTATCATGACTACAGCCCTACAATGCCAAAAACAAACCCAAAGACCAAAGGTAATGGGATAGCATAAAAACCTAGAAGAGAGAATGAAAACATTATTTCAGAAAAGTTAATGATTGACTTATTAAGCCTAGCAATAGATTTCACAGCTTTGGGTTTTAATTTTACCAGAGTTTATTAAGCCTAGCAAATTGCACATACAACCATAACTGAAGGCGTGAATCAAACCTAAATCAACCAACCACATGTTCACATATCCCCTAAAACTCATCTTTTGTCATACTTACCAAGTTACCAGAAAAACTCCAAAATTTTCAATTCACCACTGACAAGAAAATTTAAAAAGAACAGTAGAATGAGGAAAAATAGTAATGATTAAAAAAAAAGGAAAAATAGTGATCTCAAGGAAAGTAAGAATGCATATACCAACTGATATTAAGGATTTTCTTCTTTGATTACCAAGCCAAAGACCACCTTTCCTATGAAATAGAAAAGAGCATTATAATGTTAGTTCTAACCAATTTGGTTCCTTTGAAAAGAGAGAAAAGGGAAAAGACAACATATTTTTGTGATCAACAGAGAAAGAAAACAACTAAAACTCTTCCAAAAATGCCATTGTCACTTTATTCTCTCCTCCGATCAGACTAGCTTTTGAAAGGCCGCGGATGGGGCTGGGTTGAAGGAGGAGGCAAGGGATATTTGCGGTGGGAGGGGAGAAGCGACCAAGCATAGATCATTTGCCTAGCAAGCTAGATGTACTTGGTTGGCACACCATTGCAGCTCCAAGGTCAGAAGGCTACAATGGGATCACAGTTCAAATAACCACACATATAGAAGTTACTAATCCGTAATCACAAATACACACCGCTCAACATTTTTTTTGTCATTGAGGTAAACAAATTTGACAAAGAATAAGAAAAAGGAAATGGAGTAAAATTGTTAAACCTGTAGGATGATTCAAATTGCCAATTTCAACTCGCCGAACAAATTCAACTCCGATTGATGACAGTACTTCATTCCAACAATTAAAAAAAAAAAACCATTAAACTACAAAAGGGATTGATGTGATATCTAAAGGAAAATGAAAGGGAAAAACATCAAAAGGTATTTAAACTTGATTCAACGACTGTCGAGTCCCAAAGCGGAATCACAAAACCAAGATGAACAAATCAATGCATGAAGGGACCACATGTTTCCAATTTTGTTGACAATATTATCCAAATCCATGCATTGACAATCCCCATACGACATTGGTAGTGTATATATAATCATTCATACACATGTAAATGCATATATAAATACATGAATGGGACCACTTTCAACAGCAAAGGATAAAAAAAAAAAAAAAAACACAGAGTCTGATGCATTGAAAGCAACAACTACCCCATTACTTTTAATATTTCTGAAATATGGAAAGCCTAAACAACCACGAAAATACTTGTATCTTTACTTTTGTAATCAGAAATTTGGGTAGGAATCATACCTGCATGCACCCAAGAAGAAAACGATTTTTTCCACACATTTTCTCACCGAACTCCCATAACCATTTCTCGATGTAGAGTGCGGTAAAATGTACTGCAGCTGATTTTAGGGTATCAGACAAAGGAATATTATCCGTTCAAAAAAAAGATAAAGGAGTATTTACTGTAGCCCTAGCGTATCGGAGGGAAACCCCAGTTTTTTTATTTTTTGTTTTTTGTTTTTTATTTTTTTATTTTTTGGGGGTTGATCGAATGATGGGGCGACTCTCTGATGGGCCTTCGATCATTTTGACCAAGTCTTCGTTGAAACGACGCCGTAAAATAGTAGGGCATTTAGGGCTACCTAGCGGATTGCCCAATCTGTCCAAACTGAATCATCTACGAACCCATCCGAGGTATGTTACAGATGGATGCAGATCCTAATATTTTTATTTTGGCGGATGCAGTTCAGTTCGGTTTGGATTCAATCCGCCAAATCTGCCTTTAATCCTTCTTTGATCCGTCAAATCCGCCCAATCAACTCAATTCACAACGGAACCGACCCATTCGTATATCACTCACGGACGGGTTGCGGATGAACAAAATGACAATGGTCTTCCTTCGACAAGGACATAATATAAGGGTCAATCATGCAAATAGGACATAAAATAATTCTTTAACGTCAAGAGGACAAATCACCCCTACATTCCAAAAATGCTCCCGCTAGCCAATGAAAGTGTCTAAGCCCCTCAAACCTAATGAAAGTGTCTAAACCCCCAAACCTAATGAAAGTGCCTAAACCCTCAAAACCGTGTGAAAGTGCCTAAACCACTAAAACCCTATAATTGGAAAGTGCACCCTAAACCTAAACCCTAGGGTACCCTATGAAAGTGCCTAAATCTAAACTCTAGGGTATCCTATGAAAGTGCCTAAACCACTAAAACCCTATAATTAGAAAGTGTACCTTAAGTATTTAAACCCAAATGCCTAAACCCACTATAGCGCACCCAAAAGAGCCTAAACCCCTTAACATTGAACCCCAAAATTTGAAGAGAGAGAAATCAATTTTATCCCGTGCCATTAATTTTGTCCCACCCAACACAGAGAGAGAGAGAGAGAGAGAGAAAGAGAGAGACGGGGTGGGGTCTGATGTTAGGACAAATGGTCAAGGAAAATTCGACAAGTTGCTTTCAAGGGTCAGAGCTTATTACTCCACGTATCGGCTTTATTCCTCCTCCACATGTGTGACATGTCGGGTTTTTTTCCTTTTCCTTTTGATCATCAATTGTTGGCAGTGTAAAGGAGGTGCGCTCGGAAAGACTCATTAAGGGTATTTTTGTCTAGTATTGTCCTTAAGCCCTAAAAAAAATTTCACCAATATATTGGAGGCCTTAAAATAAGTTAAGTTGGGCTAAACACCATTTAAAACTCCAAACTTGGCCTTTTGGCCAATTGTTTGAAATGAGGATTCGCCACGAGCGGATCGGACTAAGAACCGAACCGATTCATGGACAGCCCTAAGCGCATTATCATAAAGCACGAGATCAAGAGAGTAACGTCTTCCTAGGGCATAGGGATTTCGTAAAACAACGTCGTAATAATATACTTCCTCCAATCTTTCCCCCTCTGTGATTTGTGGGTGGTTTCCTCGCCATCTGTTCACCAGAAACTCACCAGCGCCAATTCCGCTCCCGGTCTTCCCATAATTCTTTGGCACAATTTTATTTGCAGTTTTTGTTATGTTTATATATTTTATATATTTTAGACATGTATTATTGTATTGCTTTGACATTAAACTGCGCGTGCATCTCTCGTCGTATGTCTCTCTGGTGCATCTTTATCAATTGGTTTATATATGTATATGTAAATGTGGATGTATATGCACGTTTCCTATTAATTACTTGTTGCACCTCCCATTGTAGGTAAATTACAACCTCCAATCTCCCCAGACAGTACAATCGGAGACGTTCATAAACATACTTACGCTGTTCTAGCAAAGGAATACACCCTAATGTATTATTTACAGTTAATGCTAATTCTTTTTAATAGATATGCATAGGCAAATATTGATAAATAAAATTAAATATCACCATGCATATAAGGAAAACATATATTTTTTGGAATGACAAATTTAGTATCTCTCATCCAATAGATATGTTTTTTGCCTTAAACTGTATGTCAGTATTACCTCCAGCAATTCTAGTAACTAAAATTGGGTGTTTCATTAATACCCATTTTCCCTTTGGAATTGCGTTCCACTTACAGGAACAAATAGTAGCTCCTGTATCTATTAAAACATTTATATGGTTTATCTCCCGAAATATTAAAAATACCCATAACATAGGTATATCTTTTCTTACCGTGACTAGGAGAAAAAATAATTTCATCATTTTTTGTTTGAAAATGATAAATTTGTGCATTTGAATTTCTTCTTTCTGCTTATTTCTTTGAGAAGAACCAGGCATAATAGGAACTTGCACAGTTTTTGTGGCAATAACTCCTCTTGATGGACTAGGAAAATCTTTTTGCCAAACATTACTAGGTATTGATTATTATGAAAATACAAATTTTTCCCTGAAACTTGCAATTCAACACTGTTACTAGAAGAAATTGTCTTCTAGGTTCTATCAAATCGGTAAGTAACCAATTCCTAGGGATTTGTAGGTTTGTAAAATTCATTAACCTAGGTTGAATAACAGAATCAAATGCTCGTGGTTCAAAAATTTCGACCATATGTTTATCTATGGGTTTTATAGAGGTCTCTGAAAATTTTGTTAATTCATGGATTGTTCTCTATTGAATTGCCAGATCGTTGGAATTTGATTTCATATCAATTCCTCTAGTCTTAATTCTCTTTCGAATTGTATCTTAATTCTAAGTTCGGGTCATTAATGAAGACAAAGAAATTTGGTTTTATGTTAAACCAAATAACTCCATTTACTAAATTGGACTGAATTCCTCCAATGACTACCTTCATGGGGTCACTAAATCTTTTATCAAAAAGAATAGACAAAATAGGACTATCTATCCCTTGTCTAAATAAAGTATTAATTCTAACTTGGATTAATCCAATATGTATATAGCGGACTTCTGGATATTTCTTTTCCATCTTGCTACTTTTTGTTTGTCAAAAAGGACAATGTCTACATGTCCTTCATTAGATAATTGAGAAGTGGTGTTTCCACTATATTTCTCAAAAACTCGGGCTGAGAACATATTAAATCTCAAAATTTTATAAATTTTATCCTTTTTAACCTCTTGTAGTTTTTCAAAATTCTCTGTCCTGTTCAGTAAAGAGTGTTTCTTCACCCATCACATCCCCTAACCTTAATGTTCCTAATTCTTCTGCAGGACTAGAGTTAATATTAGACGATGAGTCTCTGTCCGTTTGGCTTGACTCAATTAGCATAAAAAATAACTCTTTATCTTCTGATGAACTTTCATATTCACTATCTATCTCATATAAAATTTCTTATATATCAATAAACTCTTCACCAAATAAGATTTCGCTCTTGCTCTTTAAGAATCTTGACCATTTTCTTTGCACTTTTTCCCTTGTTGGGACATTCAAGTGCATAATAACCTTCTTCATCACAAATATAACGACAAGTTTCTTTTTTGACGTAGTTGCCTTAGTATTTTTCTTTTCACGAAAATATTTTTCTTTTTAGAAAAAAATTTATTTTTTGTCCAAGGCTTCCATTTAAATGTTTTCTTCTTTTTATAAATCGTTTTTTTTGAAAAGTAGGCTTACAGCCAATTTTTTAATTTTCTTGCAGAATACAATCACAACATTTTTGTCCAGTTTTTGTATTGGAAATCTGGTTTTTTACTTGCTTTTTAGCTTTTATTTCAAGACAGCGGTCTGCTATTTGTCTTAAAACAAAATTAATTCTAAAACCTAAATTATCATATTTCCCCTGTTTTTTAAAAAAACTTAGGGTAATTTTTAAAACTTATCTCATCCCATGAACTTGGGAGTTTATGAAAAAACTGATCAAGCCAGTGAGCAGTAGCTTAGGGTTTAATTTGGTAAAAATATTTGTTGAAAGTTTTTCAGGATTATTCAAAAAGACATATATTACATAATTCTAACTTTGACAAAACATAATTTGTATCTTTTTGCAAATTCTAATCACCAACATATCCACATAAATTTTCTTTTATGAGGACAACAGATTGTGACAATATTTTATCATGGGAATTAAAATTAGCTAATAAAGCTTCTTTTTCTAGCTTTCCTTTATCTGATTCTTCCCATTGTTTTAGCCACTATAAAACGTCTCCTTGTAACGTTGCTGCTGCATAATCAAGGAATTTTTCTTTAGTCCATGTATTTTTATAATTAGTAATAATGAGAGACAAGGACTGTTCCCAATCATCTATATATAGTTTGAAGTTGATCCTTAAAACACTACAAGAAAATAGGCCATTGCCGGCATATTTTTTTTCCCGACATTTAAAAAATATGCCGGAAAAAGTCACTTTTTCCAACATTTCAACAAAGGATAATGCTAGGGGTACAGACTTGAGGGACAGAAAATGTACAGATGTGAGTTGGCAAGGTGAGGTGGACAAGCTGACTGGGCTGCTCTCTTTCTCTTTCTGACCCGATTGGCAAAAAATTCAAATTTTGAGAAAACAAAATAGGGCCCACTCATTCTTTAAGAGAACGACCCTTTGCTATCATTTTTTCTCTCCCCGTCTTCAACCTTCTCTCTCTCCGTCTCACCACCACCATTACCGACGCTCACCGCCACGCTGCCCAACTCTGATCAAAAGCAGAAACCCGCTTTTCTTCCTTCTCCTCCTCCTCCAACCCTGATATCTCTCCTCAGTTCTTGCCCCCCAACTCAAACCCACCACCAACAATAACAACAATAGCCGCTAAAAAAATCAGCGACGATTATCAGCGGTGGCTTTGACAACAAAGGTGGGAAAGGCAAAGCTCAGACCCCCATTTTGAATTACGAACTTTTAATTGTCGCTGAGAAGTCAATGGATTTTGGGTCATTTGGAGTGTTAAATTGATGGAGGAACCATGTTTCCTTTGGTGTCCATTGGTTCTGAAATTAATTGAAAGTTTAAAAGTTACTTATAATCTTGTTAGTAGATCTTCCATATCCCATGGTTGGCCTGTAACTTCAAACCTAGCTGATAAAATGTAGATCGGAATTTTTGGGGGCGATGAAAGTTTTCTCAAGTCACCATGCCAACCAAACTAATTCCAATCCTTTTCAACCATTAACCTTGTTACATTCATAGTATTACAACGCTGATGTTAGAAAATCCAAAGCTTTTCAAATGAGCAAAATCCATGACAAATAACAATGGCAAGAACAGATTCATCCCAATTTATGTCCATGTCACGTCTTTTCCTTCAATCTTATTTTTTCCTTTCAAATTAAAACGAAAATAAGAAAATATCTCGTTAACCAGATTTTCCACTCCTGATCTTCCACTCCCACGTATTTCTACAGATTTCGTTTCCAGTCCAGGAAAAAAAGAGAGAGAAAAATCTTTATAAATTACAATATGCTCAAGGTAAAATAAAAAAAAAAAGTTTGTTGCCGTAGGACGGAGGATGACGGAGCTCGTCGTAATGGAAACAAAAGGCTGAGACGCCGAAATACTAAGAAGTTAGATCCACCAAAGTCATCAATAGAGGTGGTCGGTGGTGGTGGTCCGTGGCGTCTATGGCGATCGGCAGTTCTTGGTGGCGGTGCGTGGAGTCTGCCTCACTTGGTAGTGGACTGAGGTGTTAGTAATCGACATTTAATCAACGGGTATCTGTAATCTTAACGTGGGGAGATTAATAAGTATTTAATAACATGGAGCTCGAAATATAATCGAGATAAAGATGAGAGTGCAATTATAATTCTTTAGTGGTGTGAATTATAATTTGTGAAATAAGAATAGAATCCAAGTGGGATTAGGTTTTCTTATTTACACAAGGAGCCCAGATTTATTTCTCTTCAGGTCCCTGCTCTAGCCCTATAAATATATCGTTATGTTCTCTAGGTCACAAAAACAATCATTCAGAAAATTAGAATAGAGGCTGTGAGAGAGAGAACAAAGAGATCATGTAGAAGTCCACACTTGGCTACATGATCGAGATATAAGGGAATATGGCAGAAGATCATGAGGTACTGTCGAGCAAAGCTTGTTGCATACAGTAATTAGGTCTGTCAAGTTCTAAAATAAATAAGTCAACCAGCGTTTGTGTCTACGGATGAGAGGTAAACCCTAATTCCGCCTTGTAGGGTTTGTGTTTATTTTTGTTGTTTAATCTGTACTCATAATTACTGGGTTCTGGGATTCGTTTCCCAACATGAGGATGACTGAGCTCGTCGTTTTTTTGTGGGCTGCCGTCGTCGGTGGTAGTGGTATGGTGATGGGTTGAGAGAGAGAGAGAGAGAGAGAGAGAGAAAATGATAGCAAAGGGTTTTTCTCTTAAAGAATGAGTGGGCCCCATTTTGTTTTTCTCAAAATTTGAATTTTCCGCCAATCGGGTCTGCCGGAGAGAGAGAAAGAGAGCAGCCCAGTCAGCTTGTCCACCTCACCTTGCCAACTCACATCTGTACATCTTCTGTCCCTCAGGTCTGTACCCCTAGCATTATCCTTTCAACAAATGCCGGTAAAAGTCACTTTTACGAGCATTTGTAGAAATGCCGGAAAAAAAAAAAAAAGCGCCGGAAAAAGTAATATGCCCGGCATTTTTAAAATTAAATTCCCAAAAACTCTCTATTTTATACTATAAATATTTTTTGTTTGTCTTTTAGGAACCAAATGTGTGCTAGCACAGTTTGTAGTGTGCGCGTGCGAGGGGGCGAAGGTCACGGGTTCGATTCCTGGGGCTAGCGAATTCTCCCCAATTTTGCTTGCCACGTGTGCGCCACGCGGGGCGCCAAGTGGCTGCCACATGGTCGCCACGTGGCATTTTTCCCAAATGAGGTAGTCGACTTTTCCCGGCATTTGCATGTTAGTATTAACGACACTTCCCGGCATTTGTTCCTGGCATTTTTTAGTATTAACGACACGTGCATAGACGACACATGTTATAAATGCCGGTAATGCTTTAAAAAATGCCAGTAATGCCCTTTTCCAGCATTTGTGGTAGCTTTTCTGGCATTTGTCAAATGCCGCTAATAGTGAATTTTGGTGTAGTGAAAGAAACATTGGTCAAATCTAAATATGTTTCGTTTTGGGCTATAGCATATTTATTTAAGTCATCTCTTCTAGATGGTGCTGGTTCTAGGGTTGAGGAAGTGTCACCTTCAGTTTTAATCTCATTAGCAAATAAATATTCAGACATGTCTGTATCTGAAATATACTCAGGGTCATCTGGATGCATAGGAGGTATCCCATCTGAATTTTGGTCTTCTGCTTTTCTTTTCCCTAAAGATGAAGTTTCACCTACTAGATTTTACTCTACAAAATTTTTTTCAAAAAAGTCAACTAAGGTGTCTTCTTCATTGGAAATGTCTTCGTCGCCACTTAAAGAAGTTTTTTTCTTCTTTTTCTAACATGTCTATTACACAATGACCCACAAAATTTATTTGATGGTTCACACAACTAGATGATGGACGCGACCGGCATCGTTATAGGAGGAGATGATAGTATTGAGCGCACGCTTTAAGTTCGCAATACTAGTTTTGGTGTTGTAGGGAGTTTGACTCCTAATTTCTCCAACTTCAAACATATATTGTAAAATGTTGTCACACAGTATTTCCTAAAGAAAAGAACACCAAACTTAAACTAATAATGCAACTAGTCCCAAAAGCCGTCCAATAAAAAGAGTCGTGAAAACCAAACAAAATAATGAATGCAGCACATGTGCGCAACAGAGTATCTCACCCATTTAAATTCTCAGCCTTTGAAATAGTGGCGGCTTCAGGATTTTCTAGGAGGGTGTTCAAGAATTACTTTAACTCTCTTCCCTCTACTAATGAGTAGAACATACACAAAATTTCGTATCCCTATTTCCCAAAATGACAGTCCCAACGAAAAGACCTACAATTTTCAAATCAAAAGAAATATTGATATTCATAATTTCTCAAAATTTGCCTCTCCAAATTAAAGAACTAATTGAAATCTTTAATTAGGCGTGAAGAAACTCAAAAACTCATGTATGAAAATACTTTATTTTTCATTCGAAAATTGCACGTCTTTTCAGAAGAGACTATCATTTTGAGGTGGAGGAAGTATAATAGTGGTGTGACTAGAAAATACGAACATAGCTACAGTGCAGTTTCAGCGCCTAGTTTGCAATGTAGTTTGCTTGGTTTCACCTAGGATATAGGTGTTAAAACTAGGTCATTTTTTTTTTTGTTTTAGCACATACATTTGCTTGATTGAATTGGGTTTTATGAATCAGATACTTGCGAATTTTGATATTAGTCAAATTGGTTTTATATATGCTATTGCTTTGATATGTTTGTAGCCTTATTCCTGAATGAAGCAAGTATGTACAAACTTAAAATGACATAACCTATAGGAATGATCACGGTTTCACCAAAAAACAAGTTCTTTAACTAAGTATAAAACTATGATGTGATATAGTGAAAGATCATGGTTTCATCCTTTTCCATTACGGTTTTTTTAATTATTTTTTAATCATGGATTTACTAAAAATTGAGATGATTACATTGTAAGCAATCACGGTTTTTAGGCAAAACTGAGATGTGATGTTGTCAAAGATCAAAGTTTTTTTTTTCTTTTTTTGTTTACTCACTGTTTTTCATGAGTTTTCATCACGGTCAAGAACGTGGTTGAAAGATGGGGACTTAAGCATACTAGGCTAGATCACGGTTTTTCAACCAAGATTAAAAGTGAAAGAGCCGACCAAAAAAAAAAAAAGATTAAAAGTGAAAGATCACACAAAAAGATTGTGATCTTTATGCCTTTTTGTAGTAGTATACATACATACATACATGCGATTTTATTGTTTTTCTTGACAATTTTCCATTTGAATAGGCGCATAAATCTACTTATTTTCTTTTAGGAAAAATTGAGGCAAATAGATTGGCAAAAATCTTTCAGGACATATTCTCTTCTTTTAAGAGATGTAGAGTCGAGTATATATCATTCAAAAGTAAGCTAGAGCATGATACGAATGGGTGATTCTTTTTCTCTCAATATATGTTTTTATAATATTTTTCATAATAGTATGCACCCTGTTTGGGCTAGTGTATTAGATGTCAATTATAAACTACTTGAATTGATGGGTGTTCATAATGTAAGGCTGAGTATTGAAATGGATCGATTTGTGGGCTAATATTTTGGGTGGGTGTTCAAATTAATGTGAATTGAGTGTTCATTTATATTTAGGCTGGGTGTACAAAAAATGAACTAACCTATAGTAGTATAGTTTTTTCATGTATTCTATGAAGAAAAAAAAAATTGGCGGTGGTCATGTGACCATCTTCCCCTCTATGTACAGCCGCCAATTTGAAATACAAATTAACTGAAAAAGGCAAGCCAAATTAAAAATTACTAAATAGTTTAGTTACCCATATGACACTGGTGGTGATCCATTCGTAGTATTAGTATTTTTGTAAGTTCCTTATTTGTGATTGCCTAATTCCGTGACGTTCTTATGTAATTGAAATCTTTTGTAAATTGCTAGTTGTTTGAATGGAGAGTTGGAGTCTAGGTAGTAATCAACGCCTCAATCGAAGCTAGCATTCAATGCCTCAGTCATTGAATTGAAGATTCGTAACGCACATGAAATCTAGATACATCAAGGTTAAATAGGTTGCTCGAGCCATATGGAGAGACCCTTGAGCGAACCAGAAGATTCAATACGTAGGGGGAATTCAGATACAACACGGTTAAATAGGTCGCTCGAGCCACCTGGAGAGACCGCTCGAGCAAGCCATGCTAGGTCAGAAAGTCTATATAAAGCGTGTTATTCATTCTGATCAAATACCCTAGCAGCCACAACGTTTTATAGAGATAGAAAAGTTCATGAGACCTAAAGAAACATTTGTGGGTTGATTCCTTGAGAGATTCAATGAGGTCTTTGGATATATATATAGGCCACACTTCTAGTCAGGGATCCCTGACTGGGATTTTTTTGATGTTTTGAAGGTTTTAAGAGGTGTTTTTGCATAATCTGAACCGTCCAATGTGTTTAAAATGTGTTTTTAAGGGTCCCCGCGAGAAATCATAAAAAAAAAATACTGGGAAGGGCTTGATCCGAGCAGTTTTTCACAAAAATTGTATATGTTGTGAAAAACTGCTCGGATCAAACCCTTCCCGGTAATTTATTCACCGTTTTAATAAATCAAGAGGCAATCCGATTTCTGGTTTTTCAATTTCCAGCCGTTATCTCTGCCATTTGACATTATGGGGTCAAATTTGCGCATGCTCTCCAAAGATGGTCGTAATTATATATCAATGGGGATCCAACTTGCACATGCGCTCTAAATAAAGTCAACGAATTATATAAGGCAAGCCACCGAATAAACTAATTCAGTTAACACTCATTTAGAAAATCAATTGAATAATGTTTAAATTAGTATTAATACAAATTTAAGTATTCAATTATGTCAAATTGCTATTTAAAAATCGCTTGATAATCTCAAATCTGCGAAAGAAGTAAATATTTTGAAAAAACATTGAACTTCACAAACTTTTTAATTTCCAAATGTATTGGACTAGTTCCTGTCTCCAATCCAATGTATAAATTAAAGATCTCTAGTCTCTAACTTTCGAAATTTGTTTCTAGTAAATGTCTAACTAAAATTCTTAAGTTAAGCTCATTAAGAAAATTAATTACAAATAATTGTTGAATGGATAAATGAAACTTGAGTCAATACAGATTTAAATAGTTAATGATTCCAAATTGTTGTTTAAAATTTGTTGTAGAATCTCAAATCAAGTTAAGAACTGAATATTTTAAATGACATTAAACTTCACGATCTTTTTAATTTCCATAAGGCTCCGTTCAGTTGTCAGGAATGTTAAGCAGGAAAGTCACTCCTAGGAAAAGTGAATTGAAGAAGGAAAAGAAAATCAATTTTCCTGTGAGTGTTCAGTTGACAAAGGAATTATGTAGGAAGATGAAAATTTAGTTGTTCATTTGCCAAGAAAAAGAAACTTACGGGAAACTTATTTTATCTTTATTCAATAGTCATTTCGAATAAAAGTAATTTTAGGAGCTATTCATCCAGGCAAAAAAACAATACATATGAATTGTTACCTTTGAATCATCAGTTAACTCTAAAAGAAGTCATAAGAAAAGAAAAAAATTTAGCTTGGTTTGGCTTAATAAGCCAATTGACTTTTTTGTGTGTCTCTATTCAAATTTTTCATATCTATATATTTTACGTCAAATTTTTGTGGATTATTAGTTCATCTCGACGAGAAATATCAGAAAAATAAAAGATAATGATCGAAACTCAAATTTTGTTTAATAGAGACAAAAACAGGCACAAAAAATTTGTGGATTATTAGTTTTGAACATAATTTTTACTTTTCGATTTTTCTCTTTTAGACGAACAAATAATCGATAAAAAAATGGCGCAAACTAACAAATGCAATAAAAATTGAATAAAAAAAACCCAACTAGCCGGCTTATTTGGATGCGTAAAAGATAAATAGATAAGATCAAATAAAACCAATGTTAACCAACGGTGATTAATTGGTTGGTACAAAAAAAACAAAAGACTAATAACAATATTAAAAGCACACATCTGTAAAACCAAATATTGACTGTATTGACCACATTTATAAAAGAAAACAAAGAAAAAATGGAGAATTGTACGAAATAAGTGAAATAAAGGAGTGAGGGAGAACATTGGCCAAAAAAAACTTGAGAATGGAGAGAGAATAGAACTTTCCCGCGACGCTAAATTCCAGATATTTTGCAAGACCTGTTTTACGGGAAAGTGAGTCTTGATAGGAAAATCATTTTCTATGATCCTATCATTTTTCTAGTAACTGAACACTCCAAAACATGTGAGAAAACAAACTTTACCATCCTTTCTTGACAACTGAACGAGGCCAAGTATCGAATTGAATATTTGTCTCAAGAGTCAAATGTACAATTGCAAAATATTTTAATGAATGCAAGACCCGAAGAAAAATCTTACCCAGCAATCAAAGATACCCTTGAACTAAATATTTCAATGAATTCTGCACATGCTAACACAGTCTCTCCTGACCCATTTAACTTTTCAGCCTTTGAAATACTTTTTTTTTTTTTTTTGGTGCAACGGAAGGTAGCCTTTGAAATACTCCCTCCGTCCCGCAAAGTTTGTCACTTTCACTATTCCAGCCCTATGAAAAAATTGATTATTTCTTTTAATCTGTAATGTTTTATATAAGCAATATGGATCTCGTTTGATAGATTTCAATTAGATCTTTTGAACAAAGTTTTGAAAATCACATAAAACGTTATGAATTGAAAGATATAGGCAATTTAAAAATGGCACGCACTCCCGAAAGTGTCAAACTTTACGGGACGGAGGGAGTACTGATTATTAACTGGCAAACCAAATTACTAAACAGTTTACTTACCCATGTGACAATGACGGTGATCCATTCTCAGTATTTCCAGCCGTTATCTCCGCCACTTGAGTCTTTGACATTGTGGGGTCCAACTTGCACATGCTCTCCGAGTCTCCATAAGTTGTCGAAATTATATATCAATGGGGATCCAACTTGTACCTGCGCAGTCAACGAATTATATAAGGCAAGCCACTGGCTAAACTAATTCCGTTGCACCCATTAATAAAATCAATTGAGTAATATTTAAATGAGTATGAATACAAATTTAAGTATTTGATAGTGCCAAATTGCTATTTGAAAAATACTTCAGAATGTCAAATCCAGCAAAGAAGTACCTATTTTAGAAGACATTAAACTTCATCAACTTTTTAATTCCCAATGTATTGGACGAGTTCCTGTCTCCAAGTTATCAATAAAAGATCTCTAGTCCCTAACTTTTGAAATTGGTGTTTAGTAGATCTCTAACGAAATTCTTATGTTAAACTCATTAAGCAAATCAATTAAATAAGGGTCTTTCTTCGACAAGAACATGATATACGAGTTAATCATGGAAATATGACACAAACTAAATCTTTATACTAAGAAGACAAATCATCTACACATTTCAAAATGCCCCCGTTAGCCCATGAAAGTGCCTAAACCCCCCAAACACTATGAAAGTGCCTAAACCACCAAACCTAATGAAAATGCATAAACCTAAACCGTAGGGCACCCTATGAAAGTGCCTAAAACCCTAGGGTACCCTATGAAAGTTCTTAAACCACTAAAACCCTATAATTGGAAAGTGCACCCTAAACCTAAACCCTAAGGCACCTTATGAAAATGCCTAAAACTAAACCCTAGAGTACCCTATAAAAGTGCCTAAAATAATAGGGTACCCTATGAAAGTGTCTAAACCACTAAAACCCTATAATTGGAAAGTGCACCCTAAGTGCCTAAATCCAAAATGCCTAAACTTAGTATACCCTATCTTAAAGAGCCTAAACCCTCTAAAATTGAACCCCAATATTAAAGAGACATTAATTTTGTCCTACGCCATCAATTAATGACACATGAGGGGGGGTGTTTGGTCAATAGATTCAATACATGTCAGACGGAGTATTGGTCCGGGGGCTGGGGTAAAGTCCACATGCATGGGTCGCTTTCAATAAACAGTAAAGTAAAAAACCAACTTTTGCTTTTGTCAGCATAAGATTCCTCCGCATGGTAAGCATGAGTGGTGCGGTTTATTAAGAATATTTTTGTCTAGTACTGTTCTTGAGCCTTCAAAAATTTCCTATTAATACATTGGAAGCCTTAAAATAGTTTAAGCTGGACTAAACAACATTTAAAACTCCAAATTTGTCCTTTTGCCCAATTGTCTTATTAAATAATGGTCCAGTCAATACAAATTTAAGTAGTGATCAACATTCCCATTGCTATTTTAAAAACTGCTTGAGAATTTCAATTCAACTAAGAGATAGGAGTAAATATTTTAACAAATATTGGACTTTCACGATCTTTCTAATTTCCAAAAATATTGAACTGATGGGTCTTTGTTTAAAAAGTTAAATGTATCAATTGTAGATGCCTAGTGAGTACCTAGATGCCTAGTCTCCAAAAGTATGCTAAGACAGCTAAGTACCAATTGTTTAAAGAGTCAAATGCATCAATTGTAGATGGAGAGAAGACGGCTGATTGGAAACAAGAATAGTTCTGTTTCAGTAATTAAGTGTGTTAATTGAATTCTACGTCATAAATGAGGGTGACTATTCAAAATCAAAAAATAAAAAGTCCAGTGGTTCTGTTTGAAGTTGAACACAAACCTGACCCCTTTGAACGAACCCAACTTAAGGCTTCTTCCTGCTCCAATCATCTATTAAGGGGTGCTTTGGGTAAAAAACCAAAAACCAAAAACCAAAAAATCACTTTTGTCCTTATTCAAAATTTTTTTGCATTTGTTAGTTTCGCGTCAAGATCTTGTGGTTTCTGGATTCCTCTCGGCGAGACGAATCTAACGAGTATAAATTTATGGTCAAACCAAATATTTTTTTGAATAAAGCCGAAATACTTGGATTATTGGCCAATAATCCACCTATTTTGGCTTTATTCAAAAAAATTTGAGTTTTGACCATAATTTTATACTTGTTAGATTCGTTTCGTCGAGAAGAATCCAAAAACCACAAAATCTTGATGCAAAACTAACGAATGCAAAAAAAAATTGAATAAGGACAAAAGTGGTTTTTTAAAAAACCAGTTTATGGTTTTTTACCCAAAGCACCCCTAAACGAACCTAACCTAAAATGACCGTAACCTAACCCAAGTTATTTGTAGATCGTATAATAAATGAACCAATCTTAAACCTGCTAGTGTTCGACACGATTAGACTAAAAAACCTTCAGTGTATGTAAATTAAGAGAATGCCAAACATAAACTTCAATAGGTATAGATTGTGTAACTCGTGTATATATATATAATACACAACAAAAATTTTACAACTTGTGCGTATACAAACTATTACAAGTACTATGAACTCCTAAGTTTAAATTCTGTCCGCCACATGTGGAATCTGTGATTTTTCACGGCCACCATTATGGAGCCTACCATGCATGCGTTTATTGTTGTACGTAATTTAAACCGTTCTAGGACTCGAAAAGTAGTATATATATGCAAAAAAATCAAATTGATAGGACATTGATGGGTATATTAAAAATTGAATTTTGGAAGGTCTAATTATGTCAATAATTTCAAACGGTGTATATTCGTCCATTTTATAATTCTAAATTTAATTCTTGATATACCTATCTATGTCCAATCAAGTTCATTTGTTTAAAAACATACTACTCTGTCGATCCTAAAGGATGAACGGTTTAAACTACTACAATAAACGCACAACAAGACCCACAATGAGCAGTGGCGGAAAACCCACGATATCCACCACCGGCCGAAAGAACTGAAACTCTAAACTTCTATATGTACACATTGTTATAGTTTGACATAATATGAACTTGCTTATGGACAAAATAAAAATCTTATTTGCTGCTCTATAGCTATATAAAAGCTTGAATTACTGATATGTTTTGCTCTTTAAGGTGCATGAACAATTTTGATTTTAAATAAACCTAGACAAGCTTTGCTTGAGTTTGGGTCGTCAATATTCTAAAGTCATTTGCGGTCCAAGTTTCACCCAAAATTTGAAAGGTGACATGCTTATATTCAATCACATAATATCACCATTTTTTGTGAGATACGGTGAGAATGGGGGAGAGTCAATTAATAAAAAAAACTCTATTTTTATTTTGTTGAAAGAGAGAAAATAGTAATGGAGAAAATTACAAAAAAAAATAATGATAAGTGTAGTGAAAAGTTTATTGTGCTTCCAACACTTTAATTTTGCTATTTTGTTCTCTCATTCTTCTCAAACCAAATAAGGGGAATCTTAATTTCTTTAGTTTTCCCCTCTTCTTTTTCCCAATTTCCAAACAAACACTTGCTTATCATGAATGCCATGCTAGCAACTTTCAATAGGAAGAGAAACCATAGAAAGAAGATACTCCAGTAAAAGAGAAGGTCCAGATGAAAAAAGGTCCAGTTTCGGCAATTTGTTACAGAAATTGCTTTCCAGTCGTCCCCTTAAGAACCCTGGTTCGTAGAACAAGAGAGTTGAACTTGACACCCCGGGATCAAAAAAAAAAAAACTTGACACCCCAAAAAATCTACGCCTGCTTCGTATACAGTTTTGGTAATGTAGGGGGTTTGACTCCTTATTTTTCCAACTCTAAACAGATACTGTATAATGTTGGCATACAGTGTTTCTCAAGAAAAAAACACCAAACTTAAACTAATAACGCAAGGAAGCCTCGTCAATAGTGGAACTATCGTGACAGCTGCTCAATGACATTTTGTATGTGGTTTTTCTACAACTAATTATCTCTGGATCATTTTTTCGCTAGATTTATCCTTCAATTAATTTGGTTGTTTTTCATCTCTACTGTATGTTTTACGTATTTATAGTTGTAATAATTTGTACCCGTTAGGCTGTAATAATTTGTGCAAGGCGGGAGCGTATCGTTACACAATTAGGGAGAGTTCTTGAATGGATTTTATGAGATAAAATGGGAAAGTTGATTTTAGTTGGTGTTTTATGGAGAGGTGATTAAATCACCTTGTTTTCCCCATAGATAAAATCTAGGTGATAAAATAGTTGTGGACCACTATAAGTTTCAAAAATGGTTGATAAAATCTAGTGTGATAAAATCTATTCGTAAAAGATGATGATAAAATCAAAGATGATAAAATCAAATAGTCCTAAAAGCCGTCCGATAAAAAAAGAGTCGTGAAAACCAAACAAATAATGAATGCAGCACATGCAACACAATATCTCAGTAATTTTTCGGCCATTGAAGTACTAATTAAATGGCAAACCAAATTAATTACTAAACAGTTTCAGATCTTTAGTTACCCATGTACGTAACAGTATGATCCATTCTCAGTATTTCCAGCTGTTATCTCTGCCATTTTAAATTATGGGGTCAACTCGCACATGCTCTCCATAAATAGCCGTAATTATATATCAATGGGGATCCAATTTTCACGTTCGCTCTAAATGAAGTCAACGAATAATATAAGGCAAGCCACTGACTAAACTAATTCAGCTAACACTCATTAACAAAATCAAGTGGGTAATGTTTAAATTAGCATTTTAATACAAATTTAAGTATCAATAATGCCAAAATGCTATTTAAAATTACTTGAGAATCTCAAATCCTGTTAAGAAGTAAATACTTGAAAAGATATTGAACTTCACGAACTTTTTAATTTCCAAATACCTGTCTCCAATGTATCAATTAAATATCTCTATTCTCTATCTTTCGAAGTAAATCTCTAACTAAAATTCTTAAGTTAAACTGATTAAGCAAATCTAATCAAATGATAGCTAATGAATAAATGAAACTTGAATCAATACAAATTTAAATAGTTAATGATTCCAAATTTTTGTTTAAAAATTGTTGTAGAATCTCAAAATCCAGCTAAGAGCCGAATATTTTAAAAGACATTAAATTTCACGACCTTTTTAATTTCCAAAATATTGAATTGAATATTTGTCTCAAGAGTCAAATGCACAATTGCAAAATATTTTAATGAATGCAAGACCCGAATAAAACGCTTACCCACCAATCAAAGATACCCTTCAACTAAATACTCCAATGAATTCAGCACATGCTAACACAGTCTCTCAAGACCCATTTAACTTTTCAGCCTTTGAAATACTAATTATTAACTGGCAAACCAAATTACTATAAAAATTACTAAACAGTTTACTTACTCATGTGACAGTGACGGTGGTCCATTCTCAGTATTTCCAGCCGTTATCTCCGCCATTTAAGTCTTTGACATTATGGGGTCCAACTTGCACATGCTCTCCATGAGTTGTCGAAATTATATATCAATGGGGATCCAAATTGCACATGCACAGTCGACGAATTATATAATGTTTTAATGAGTGCAAATACAGATTTAAGTATTCGATAACGCCAAATTGCTATTTGAAAAATACTTGAGAATGTCAAATTCAGCAAAGAAGTAACTATTTTAGAAGACATTGAACTTCATCAACTTTTTAATTCCCAACTGTATTGGATGAGTTCCTGTCTCTAATGTATCAATAAAAGATCTCTAGTCCCTAACTTTTGAAATTGGTGCTTAGTAGATCTCTAACGAAATTCTTATGTTAAATTCATTAAGCAAATCAATTAAATAATGGTTCAGTCAATACAAATTTAAGAAGTGATCACTGATTCACAATTGCTATTTAAAAACTGATCTGAGAATTTCAAATTCAACTAAGAGATAAATATTTTAACAGATATTGGACTTTAACGATCTTTCTAGTTTCCTAAAGTATTGAACTGAGTCTCTGTTTAAAGAGTAAAATGTATCAATTGTAGATGCTAGTCCCTAAGAGCATCCATAATGGTCTAACTAAAATTGGATAACCAAAAGTTGCTACATCAGCTTTTGATTATCCATTTAGAGGTTGTTAAAGTTAGCAACATCAAGTTTCACATTGGTGTTTTTTTGTCCATAATCAAAAGCAATGGTCTCCCGTCACTTTTTCAAACTTGGATAACCCAAAACTTGCCACATCGATCACTTTTTCAAACTAAAAAATATTACTCCACTATTTTTAAAAAAACAAAACATTTTTTTTTTAAAAATTTGGGAAAAAGATTTTGAAAACTCTTTTTTTTTAAATATATATTTTCGAAAAAAATAATTTTTTGAGTACAAAGAGATTATTTTTTACCAAAACCTATATTTAAAAAAAAACTCAAAAACTGTTTTTGTGTAAAAAAAAAAAATTAAACTGTTTTTTCAAAAACAGTTTTTAAACAAAACGTTATTTTGAAAAAAAAAACATTTTTTTTAAAATGCTTTTTGAATAAAAAAATAATTTTCCAAAATAAATTTTTGTAAACATTGGAAAGCGAGAGAGAGAGAGAGAAGGTTTTTGTCGTTTTTGTGTTATCATGAGTGTACTTGATTGCGTACACGTAGGATCCATCAAATTTGGTTATTGGCAAAAAGTTGCTAGTTTTGGTTATCCAAGTGCCAAAATTTGGTTAGTTGCTAAGGGGTTACTAAGTTTGATTATTCCAATGTGAACACTTTTTTGAACAAACATTGTTAACCTTACAACCTTTTGATTTTGGTTAGGTCAATGTGGATGCTCTAAGTATTTTCAAATTTGTACTTTAGTTCTACGATTAAAATCCTTAAGTTACACTTATAAACCATGTTAAATAAGCAGTTAAACGAGTTAATAAAACTTCAGTTAATGCCGATTTAAATATGTCAATGACACCAAATCGCTATTTAAAAATTGCTCGAGAATCTCAAATACATTTAACATGTAAATATTTTAGAAGACATTGGACTGCACATCTTATTTTTAATTTACAGATGTATTGGATACAGGGTGCATGTCTACAATCAATGTATGAATTGTAGGTTCATCTAGTCCCCAACTTTTGAAATTTGTGTATAAAGATCTCTAATTAAAATTCTTAAGTTACGCTCATCAAGCAAGTCAATTAAATAAGGGTTAACTAGGTAGATGAAACTTCAGTCAATACATATTTCTGTAGTCAATGATGTCAAGTAAATAGCTTGAATCATAAATTTAAAATATGATTCAAGTTATTTATTTGTCATTTTTTTTTTGTAATTTCTTTAAAGGGTTCAAGTTATCTATTTGTCATTTTTTATAATTTTTTTAAAGGAAAAAGTGCAAGCTATTTATATGTCATTTTTTAAAATTAAAAAAAGTTCATGTCGTTAAAGACCTAAGTTTATGGTCCAGACATTAATTTAGGTACGGAAGAGTGCCATAAAGTAATCAAATAAGGCTTAAAAACACACCCCCTAACTTACCCACCCCGGTTGAGAGCATCTCCGGTGAAATTACCAGGGCGTCATAGGGCAGAGGGCCGGCCGGATTCATCACCGGCAAAATCGTCAGTAAATCGGATGAGTTTTGGAAAGGTCGGAGGTCTTGGGAAGGATTTGCATGATCCCGCGCAATCGGGGGAATTCAAAAAAGGAAGGAGACAGCTACATTGGCAGTGGCGGCCCCATATAGGGGCAAGGGGGGTCAAGCGACCCCGCTGGACTGAAATTTTCCACTGCCGTGCATATATAATTTTGGGTATTTTGGTAATTTTACCTCCATACCCTATAGATTATTTTCTAATCTTACCCCAAGTAACAAAAAATAAATATAACTATGCCCAAATAATTTTTCCGGATCACCTCCAATCTTTTGCTTTTTTTAGTGGTCCCAGAACTTTTTAACTTTCTCTATGATAGGGTATCCATACCCAATTATTTTTCTATTTTACACCCATTACTTTTGCCTTTTAACTGGTCTCTCTATACACAGTCATAGATATGCAACTCTAAGAGCTTAACAATCGTTTTAATGAGGTGAACACTGAGTTACTTATTTGTGTTGCATGTCTTAATCCATCCAACTTATTTGCAAGTTTTGACAAGTAAAGATTGAATCTCTTTGCTGAATTTTATCCGAAAGACTTCTAGGATATTCGATCATTTAATGAATGTTATGTTCTATCATAAAGCGGAGCACAGCCACATAGATAATTTTTCTTTTTGTGTTCCCATTATTCCCAAAAAAAAGTAATACGACATACTACTTTTTGGTTGAATAGATCTTTTTCGTTTAGTATTCTAATGTACTCCCTTCGTCCTATTTTGATAGATCCCTACGAAAAAATGTGCAATTTTCAAATAAAAAATAAAGTATTCATTTAGTTCATAATTTTTAAATTTTTCTCACCAATTTAAAGAACTAATCAAGATCTTTAATTTAGTACAAAGAAACTCGGAAAATCAAGTGCGAAAATACTTTAAACTTTTACCTCAAAAATTAACATACTTTTGAGGGACCATCAAAATTGAATGAAGGAGTGTATGCTATAGGTTTTTGACCCCGCTGATGGTAAATAATGCGTCGGCCCCTGTACATTGGGATCTGGTTGCCAAACGGAGCCTTAATATTTCTCAAGTATGAAAAGCCTAAGCAACCACTAAAATACTCGTATCTTTACTCATGTAATCAGAAATTGGGTAGGAATCATACCTGCATGCATTCAAGATGAGAACGATTTTTTCCACACATTTTCTCACCCAACTCCCATAACCATTTCTCGATGTAGGGTGCGGTAAAATGTACTGCAGCTGATTTTAGGGTATCAGACAAATGAATATTATCTGTTCAAAAAAAAAGACAAAGGAGTATTTACTGTAGCCCTACGTATCGGTCCTATCGGAGGGAAACCCCATTTTTTTTATCTGTATCTTGGGGGTTGATCGAATGATGGCGCGACTCTCTGATGGGCCTTCGGTCATTTTGGCCAAGTCTTCGTTGAAACGCCGTCGTAAAATAGTAGGGCATTTAGGGCTACCCAACGGATCACCCAATCCGCTCAATCCGTCTAAACCGAACCATCCGCGAACCCATCTGAGGTATGTTACGGATGGATGCGGATCCTAATATTTTTATTTTGGCGGATGCAGTTCAGTTCGGTTTGGGTTCAATCCGCCAAATCTGCCTTTAATCCTTCTTTGATCTGTCAAATCCGTCCGATCTGCTCAATCCGCAATCAAATCAACCCATTCGTATATCACTCACAGACGGGTTGCGGATGCACAAAATGACAAGGGTCGTCCTTCGACAAGGACATAATATAAGGGTCAATCATGCAAATAGGACATAAAATAATTCTTTAATGCCAAGAGGACAAATCACCCCTACATTCCAAAAATATCCCCGCTAGCCAATGAAAGTGCCTAAACACCCCAAACCTAGCAAAAGTGCCTAAATCCCCAAGCCTAATGAAAATACCTAAACCCTAAAAATCGTGTGAAAGTGCCTAAACCATTAAAACCCCAAATGTATGAAAATGCCTAAACAGCTAAAACCCTATAATTGGAAAGTGCACCCTAAACCTAAACCCTAGGGTATCCTAAGAAAGTGCCTGAAACGCTAGGATACCCTATGAAAGTGCCTAAACCACTAAAACCCTATAATTAGAAAGTGCACTCTAAATGTCTAAACCCAAAATGCCTAAACCCACTATAGCCTACATCCCCTAATATTGAACCCCCCAAATTTGAAGACAGAGAAATCAATTTTATCCCGTGCCATTAATTTTGTCCCACCCGAGAGAGAGAGAGAGAGAGAGAAAGAGAGAGAGAGAGAGAGAGAGACGGGGTGGGGTCTGATGTCAGGTCAAATGATCAAGGAAAATTTGACAAGTTGCTTTCAAGGGTGAGAGCTTAGTTCTCCACATATCAGCTTTATTCCTCCTCCACATGCGTGACATGTCGGGTTTTTTTCCTTTTTCTTTTGATCATCAATTGTTGGTAGTGCAAAGGAGGCGCGCGCGGAAAGACTCATTGAGGGTATTTTTGTCTAGTATTGTCCTTAAGCCCTAAAAAAAATTTCACCAATATATCGGAGGCCTTAAAATAAGTTAAGCTAGGCTAAACACCATTTAAAGCCCCAAACTTGGCCTTTTGGCCAATTGTCTGAAATGACAATTCGCCACGAGCGGATCGAATTGAGAACCGAACCGATTCGTGGACAACCCTAAGCGCATTATCATAAAGCACGAGATCAAGAGAGTAGCGTCTTCCTAGGGCATAGGGATTTCATAAAACAACATCGTAATAATGTACTTCCTCCAATCTCTCCCCCTCTGTGATTTGTGGGTGGTTTCCTCGCCGTCCGTTCACCGGAAACCCACCAACGCCAATTCCGCTCCCAATCTTCCCATAATTCGTTGGCACAATTTTATTTGCAGTTTTTGGTATCTTTATATATTTTATATATTTTAGACATGTATTATAGTATTGCTTTGACATTAAACTGCGGGTGCATCTCTCATCGTATGTGTCTCTGGTGCATCTTTATCACTTGGTTTATATGTAAAGAGAGTGATGCATTCCGTTTGTATTTTGAGGTGTATTGTGTGTGTGTGTGTGTGTGTTTCAGAGGATCTTTTCCTCTAAGTAGGTGGTTAAGGCGGTTTAACCTGATGTGGGTATATAACTCTGTAATCTGGTTGTAATTGCATCGAGCAAAAATGCAAAAATAAAATCTCTATCTCTCTCTCTCTCTCTCTCTCTCTCTCTCTCTCGTTTACTTTTTTTGTTCTTGATTCTAGCACAAACCATTAGATTCTACAAATTCTTTATGGTATCAGAGCTACCAACGTAAGTCAACTACGATCCTGAAGTTCGAATTTCGTCATCAGTTCGTTTCAGATTGTTGAGTACGTGATTTGTTTTCTTTGTCAAAATGGCAGAAAGTAGTACGAGTTCAAGTTCTATGACGATTTCGCCTGCCTTAGCGTTCCTCGTCTCCAATTTTTAGTGACTGGTAACTATCAAACTTGATTCTACCAATTATCTTCTCGGGAAGACACAGATTCACAATGCTATGCGAGCAAATGGATTTTTTGGTGTTCTTGATGGTACGAAGAAGGCTCCTCCTATTCAAATTTCTGATGCGATTAATCATCTTGTAGTTAATCCAGAATACACCAAGTGGTAGCTACCGACGTAAGTCAACTACGATCCTGAAGTTCGAATTTCGTCATCAGTTCGTTTCAGATTGTTGAGTACGCGATTTGTTTTCTTTGTCAAAATGGCAGAAAGTAGTACGAGTTCAAGTTCTATGACGATTTCACCTGCCCTAGCGTTCCTCGTCTCCAATTTTTAGTCACTGATAACTATCAAACTTGATTCTACCAATTATCTTCTTTGGAAGACACAGATTCACAATGCTATGCGAGCAAATGGATTTTTTGGTGTTCTTGATGGTACGAAGAAGGCTCCTCCTATTCAAATTTCTGATGCGATTAATCATCTTGTAGTTAATCCAGAATACACCAAGTGGTGTTTGATTGATAGTCAACTTTTGTCGTGTTTGACTGCTACACTGTCTGCAAGTACTCTACCTTTGGTTCTAGGGTTTGAACATGCATATCAAGTCTGGCAGTCACTTGAATCTAGGTTTAATTCTTTAACTCGAACTCATGTCCATGAATTCAAGCGACATCTATATAACATTACTAAGACTGGTACTATGGAATCCTACATTGATCAAATTAAAGACTATGCAAATAGACTTGCAGCAGCAGGGTTTCCCGTATGTGATGATGATTTGGTTTTTCATACCATCAATGGCTTGCCAGAAGAGGAATTTAAGGTGTCACGCCCTCGATTTTTTTAACTAAATTACCTCATGAGTCCACGCTGGACAAATTAAAAGTCAAACATTTCCCCGTTTGAAAAGCCAAATTTCTCAATAGATTTCCATGATCAAATGCCTTTGAAAAGTCAAATCAATTAAATATTCCAAATTCAAAGTCCAAAGTTTGAAGTCTCCGTCCCAAGTAATACATCCACGTATACATAAAGTTTCTAACAAATTTAAAATCAAAAGTACATGAGTTCATAGATTACACCATAGTCTCTCAAATACTAGAGATAAACAAAAAGGGTTAAGTAGCTTGAAATCGTTGGTGCTTTCCAAAACTCCATGCCATGCATGCACACCAATGCATCCCACACCATGCTCGTCAAAGTGTACCTGAAAATGATAGGTTGAGCTAAACTAGCCCAGTAGGAGAACTATACTACAAACGCTAGGTGTATAAAAGTGATACATGCACATGGACTGTAGTTATATCAATTGAATGAACGGATATGTATAGTGATAACCAAACAAATCATGATGAACATAAGAAATGTCGAAGTGTCTAAGAGAAAACCAAGTGTCCAAAATACAGTTAAGTGTCCCAACAAGGAAAGTCGTTCGAGCGTCCAAACCCCAATCAAATGTCCATTAGTTTTATCAAAATCATCCAAGTCATTACCTGCATCCGTAATGTCACCAAAGTGTCCAATCATAGGTAATAATCGTCTATCACCTGACATACCGAGAAATGTTTCCACGCATGACTTACCATACGAGCACTACATTATAATAACCTCCGTACACCGTTTCCACCCATTGCTCGTTATATGGGTAATAATATCAATAGGGAGTTTAACCCTTTCCGTATATCACAAGCTCCGTATACCTTATATAGATTCAGAGACTGTTTCCCTCTCATATAACCCAGACATCTCATCTTTCTCTCTTTCATCGAAGGATAACCATCATTTTCATAAGTAATAGTGATTCAATCCCTAAGCTGGATTCCATAGGCTCCGCCTGCCTCAGTCTAATTCAATCCCTAAGCTGGATTCCATAGGCTCCGCCTGCCTCAATCTAATCCAATCCCTAAGCTGGATTCCATAGGCTCCGCCTGCCTCAGTTGCTATACTAATGTATAGACTCAAGACTTTCCCTGGTGACGCAGCACAAGTTCATGCAAAAATAGAGTTTTAAAAAAAAAACGAGATTAAGATCCGTTGATTTGTGCCCAAATACCGGAAACTCATCTCCTTCTCAATACCCGAAGGTAGAGGCATCATACGCTTCGTTGATTCCGTAGAATACCGAAGGTTTTAAACAAAAGATATCTTCACAAGTTCTTAATACTAAAATATCGCTTTGTCACAAGACCTACCCATTCACCACGCAACACATGATGTCTTTTCCGTTCATAAATTCATTCATTCTCTTAAATCATTAAATACTCCCTCATTTCTATCAAAGACATGTCTACGAGCCCATCATATTCCCCAACACGGCATCACACTAGTATTTATAATCGATGTGCTTACAAACTCACTTAAACATTTTTCAGGCATTAGTATATCAACGCGCACATCCCTTTCTTACTATATCGTTCTATAAGCATCCAATACATCCACGTGTTTTAGTCTACCTCCCAAATGCATGAATGTATTTATAATGTAATTAGTTCCTTCAAAACCATTTCATTAAAAACCTCCTTTCAAAGTCAAAACCATTTCAAATTTCCAAGTCCATTTCACCAACACCCGTCTTTCGATAAATCTTGCCGCACGCACGCACACACACCTTCTAAAAACCAACCAACTTTCATGTGGCGTAAGATGACATATTTGTTTATGAAACCATAGTCCTCGAGTCAAAACATGAGTGAGAAATGATACCAAAGGTCAAATATATGAAGGAATAAGCGACCGGGAACCAAACGGACATCAAAGGGTGGCCGAATACCACCCAAATGACAAGGGCAGCAGCTGGGAAATTTGGACAGCAACCAATGAACAGTACACTGTGCAGATTTTCACCTCTACGGTGTGGAATTTCAACCCAATCGCAAATAAGATAGCTTAGGCTCAAATTAGAAACACTAGGCAACAATTAAACATGGAGGAAGACCAATTTCACTCCTAATTTCATCAATCAACAACAAATTTCATAGATCAAAGAATCTAAGTTAGGAAAACCCACATAAAGGGGGAAACATGATTTTTTTGTGAAATTGAAGCCAAGGAAGAGATATGTACAACACATCACAAGTATACAACTAGAGAGAGTAGATATTCCCCTACCAAGATGGGTTTTGAGCAAAACCCTAGAGTATCCAAGTGATTTAGACTCCAAACTTCAAGAACAACTTCTACCGAAGCTCCACTACGCATACAAGAGACAAGATCATGTCAAAAATGAGTTACAAGGGTGAGGTTACACTCACAATCAAAGAAAGAGAGGGAAAAACGTGAATAGAGCAAGAATAAGACTCAAATCAAGTGTTCTTACCTCCTTGAGTGCAAAACCCGAAATCCAAGGGAGAATCACGAATCCAATGTATAGATCTTGAAGTTTTGAGGTGGATTGAGGTTAAAATCACAAGATTTGAGGTGGGGGTGAAGAGAGAAGGTAGAGGGGTGTTTCTAGGGTTTGTTTCGTGGTTTAGGAGTGAAGAAATGAACCAAAGACCCCTTTTATAGAAGAAAATGTCGGGCTCAAAATCGCAGAAAAATGCAGCTGGATACCGGTATCAAGAAAAACCCATACCGGTATCTAGGATTTCTGATGGCTCAAAACGACGCTGGATACCGGTATCAAGAAAAACCCATACCGGTATCTAGAATTTCTGATGGCTCAAAACGACGCTGGATACCGGTATCAAGAAAAACCCATACCGGTATCTAGAATTTCTGATGGCTCAAAACGACGCTGGATACCGGTATCAAGAAAAAGCCATACCGGTATCAAGAGTGAAAAATTCTAAATTTTTACCAACTTCACCAATTCGAACCCCGATCATTTCTAACACATTCTTAACATCTCCAAACACCCACGCAACATTGTAATACGTATTCGCACCAAGATATACACACCCATATAATACTTAGAAAGAAATACATTTTAAAATATCAATCAACTCATTCACATTACTTAAAATGAATAGAAGAAAAAAAAAAAAAGAATTTTCATGAAATTCCGGGTCTTTACATAAGGGGTTTCAAACAGCGATTCACACACGAGGGGGAACATTTACTTTTGATGAACTTGTGACAATGTTGAATGCAGAATCTATCACCAATTCTAAGGGCTCACAGTTGGAAAGTGTATTTGTCACTACTTCAAAACCTATGTCTAATGCATCTGGTTCTGGTGTAACATCCTCAACTAACTTGTTCACCCCTTCATCCTTAATTTCTCAACCTCCATCTGCTGTTCCTGTTACTCCTCAAAGTTCAGCACCACCTCAATTTCCATAGTATCAACCACCACCAAAGAATAGAGCTATTAATAGAAATCGAGGATATGATAACAATGGGAGAAGAAATGGATCTAATTTTTCTAGTTGTCAAATTTGTGGAAAACCTAATCACACTGCTTTATATTGTTATTATCGTCAAAACATGGGATACCAACCTCTTCCACAGTTTAGTCAAAGGTCCAGTTCTTCACAGAATGGATTTAAGGGAAATTGGAGGCCTCCATCTTATTCCTCACAACCAGCCTATTCATCAGCAGGATTTCAAGTTCATAATTCAGGACCACCAGGGTTCTATTCTCAGAATGTCTATTCTCCTCAACCATATTTTGTTGCAGGCTCACAAAGGACTGTCTCCTCAGGCTCATTTTGTTGTTGGACCACAGCATACCTCCCCAGTTCTTTATCCAGATTTTACTTCTTCTGCACCACCAGGAAATCAACCTTCCCCAAGAGCAGGTTACTATGTGGTTCAGGGTACTGAAAGGGTTGGTTCTACAGATTCCTTGGGACATACATTCTCTGTCATGCCTCCTAGTCCGACCCCTGCTGCAACTTTTCAGGTTGGGCATTCTCCTTCCTCTTCCCAACAGTGGCTATTTGACAGTGGAGCCACCACTCATGTGACACATGATCTCTCAAATTTATCTCTGCAACAACCATACATTGGAACTCAAGGGCTTTCTGTTGGTAATGGAGCTAGTATTCCTATTGCTCATTCAGGTAAGGGTCTGCTGCCTACACCTAATGCACAGTTTAGCCTCAGTAATCCCCTTCATGCACCTCACATTTCACATAATCTTTTGTCTGTTTATCAGTTTTCTAAAGATAATAATTGTTTCATTGTGTTTGATCCCCATGGCTTTATCATCCAGGACAAGGCAACTCACCAAATCCTCTACAAGGGTCCCTGCCTTCAGGGACTCTATCCACTTCTGAACTCATCTAAAGGGAAGTTTCCACAAGCTCATGTTTGTTCTCTGTCATCTAGTGTGTTGTCGCATCAGAGGCTAGGTCATCCTAGTCCTGCTTTATTTCAGCCTTTAATAAAGCAACTTGGTTTACCTATTAATAAGACTGTTCAGACTTCATACTCCAGTTGTAATGTAGCCAAGAGTCAGAAGCTTTCATTTCATGTATCTGTTTCACATGCGTCCTTTCCTTTTCAGTTAGTACATGCTGATGTTTGGGGACCTAGTCATCTTCCTTCTTTCCAAGGTTATAAATACTATTTGTTACTCATTGATGATTGCACCAGATTTTGCTGGCTTTTTCCTTTGCATTATAAGTCCCAAGTTAAAGAAAAACTTACACAGTTTAAAGCCTATGTTTCCACTCAGTTTCACACTTCCATTCAGATAGTTAGGTCTGATAATGGTGGTGAATTCATCAATAAATATCTTCTTTCTTTGTTTCTCAATGTTGGGGTGTTGCATCATACTACTTGTCCTCACACACCTGAACAAAATGGTGTGGTGGAAAGAAAGCACATACATTTGATTGAGACCACAGTCACACTTCTTCATCAAGCTGGTCTTCCACTTCAATTTTGGTTGGAAGCCTTGCTTACTTCTGTATACTTGACTAACAGACTACCTCATTCCACTCTCCATTTTCAGGTGCCTTACACTCTTCTTTTTCATACTTCTCCTGACTATTCTTTTCTTAGAACCTTTGGTTGAGTGTTACCCATGGCTCAAACTTTATAATCCTCATAAATTGTTACCTAAATCTAGAACGTGTATCTTTCTTGGTTATTGTGATACTACCAAGGGTTATAGGTGTTGTGATCCTCTTTCTCACAAAGTATATACCTCCAGGCATGTTAAGTTTGCTGAAACTAATTTTCCTTATTCTACTATTATATCTACACCTGCTACTACTTCTTCTGTTAGATTACATATTCCTCTTACAAGCTTTGATGATCTAATTGTCCCTATGTCTTCTTTCATTCCTCCATCAGTCACCTCTGGTCTTGTTACTTCATCTTCTGTGTCTGTTTCAGATGTTCCTGTTACCTCTAGTTCTGATCCTGTTCCAGTTGTTTCTTCTCCTGATTCTCAGGTTCCATCTGATTTACCTAACTCTTCTACCCCTGTTCCTCGTTCTACTTCTTCCTCTTCTATTTCTGTTCATCTCATGGTTACAAGATCAAAACATGGAATTCATAAGCCTAAACAAATGTTTATTGTCTCAAGTTTCCCCTTCTCTCTCTTCCTCTCTACCAATTGTTGAACCTAAATTCTTTACTGAGGCTATTAAGCATTCTGTGTGGCAAAAGGCAATGGATGAGAAGTATCAAGCTCTCCTTAACCAAGGCACTTGGTCTCTGGTAGAACCTCCTCCTCATGCTTATATAATTGGTTGTCAATGGATTTATAAAATCAAACATCACTCTGATGGTTCTGTGGCCAGGTACAAGGCCAGGTTTGTGGCAAATGGTAACCAACAGGAGGAAGGTCTAGATTTTTCAGAGACCTTTAGTCCAGTGGTAAAGCAACCTACAATCAGGGTTGCTCTTAGTTTGGTTGTCCATCATAAATGGTCCTTAAGACAATTAGATGTTTCAAATGCATTTCTTCATGGTATTTTGGAAGAGGAAGTTTATATGAAACAACCTTTGGGGTATCGAGATCCTCATCACCCACATTTTGTGTGCAAGCTCAGGAAGGCCTTGTATGGTCTCCGACAGGCCCCACGTGCCTGGTATTCAACTTTTTCTACATTCTTACTTTCCAAGGGTTTTGTTAATAGTAAGGCAAACCCTTCTCTTTTTATCTACTCTGAGGATTCTGTTCTGACTTTGCTACTGGTTTATGTGGATGATATCATTATCACGGGTAGTAGTGATGGATTTATCAATGCCTTTGTTTCTCAACTGGATTCTCATTTTGCAATGAAAGATTTGGGTTGTTTAAAGTTCTTTCTGGGCATAGAAGTTCAATATGACAAGTCCAGAGGGTTGCTTCTCAGTCAGTCCAAATATGCTAGTGAGTTACTCACCAAAGTAGGTATGTCTGATTGTAAATCTAGTGATACTCCTGCCTCAGTGAAACCTGTTGATTGTTTAGATGAGGTGTTTTCTTATCCATCTTTATTTAGAACTTTGGTGGGTTCACTCCAGTATCTTACTCTCACACGTCCAGAGATTTCTCATTCTGTGAATGTGGTGTGCCAGCATATGCATGCTCCCAAAGCATGCCATTTTGTGATGGTCAAATGTATTTTGAGATATGTCAGAGGTACCATTGATCATGGACTGAATGTTACTTCTAGTCCTCGTGTTAACAGCCTATGCAGACTCTGATTGGGCAGGGGACAAGAGTGACAGAAGGTCTACCACAGGCTTTTGTGTTTTTCTAGGACCAAACTTGGTCTCCTGGTGTGCCAAAAAGCAGCCTACGGTGGCTAAGTCCTCAACTGATGGTCAATATCGAGCAGTGGCTCAATGTACTGCTGATGTGGTCTGGTTACATCTTCTCTTAGGTGAATTACAGGTTGCTTCCTCTGCTCCCTATACCTTGTGGTGTGACAATTTATCAGCCATTGCTTTGGCTAATAATCCTATTTTTCACGCTCAAACAAAGCATATCGAAGTAGATTATCATTTTGTTCGTGAGAAGGTCCAGGCTAGGTTGATTCAGATTGCTCATCGTGGTACCTCAGTTCAGATTGCAGATATTTTTACCAAACCGTTGTCTGTTGCTAGGTTTCATTTTCGCAAGAGCAAACTGATGATTGGTTCTACACCATCATCAGTTTGAAGGGGGGTGTTAAGAGAGTGGTGTATTCTGTTTGTATTTTGAGGTGTATTGTGTGTGTGCGTTTCAGAGGATCTTTTCCTCTAAGTAGGTGGTTAAGGCGGTTTAACCTGATGTGGGTATATAACTCTGTAATCTGGCTATAATTGCATCGAGCAAAAATGCAGAAATAAAATTTCTCTCTCTCTCTCTCTTGTTTACTTTCTTGTTCTTGATTCTAGCACAAACCATTAGATTCTACAAATTCTTTATTATATGTATATGTAAATGTGGATGTATATGCACGTTTCCTATTAATTACTTGTTGCACCTCCCGTTGTAGGTAAATTACAACCTCCAATCTCCCCAGACAGGATAATCGAAGACGTTCACAACGTAGAGCTCGTCGAGTACTACAAGTGTGCCAAAAATCAACTCGATTGGACATCGTTAAGTGCCTCATCGGAACAAAAATAACTTGAATAAGAATGACTTCAGTGGTTTTGATCCAGTGTTTGTGTCCGTTTGTGTCCCATTTCTTTTTAAGGTATTTGTGTTTCGATGATGCGCTTAACAATATCCGATGAAGTTAATTTTTGGTCCACTTGTAGTACTCGACGAGCTCTACGTAGTGAACGTCTCAAATTGTCAGAACGATGCCGGCAGGCTGCACAGCACGATGTGCAGCACCTCCCCCAAGTCCAATCTTCCCATACATATTCAATTTCAACACCCTCCACCCGTATTGGTTTCAAATTGAGAACTTGAAAGCTGATAAGAAGCCTCAACAGACATCAATAGGTTTTACGTGATCATAAAATCACTTCATATGGTGAATGGATATGTAGACAAAAGTAATAGTACATCTTTAGTGGTCACAACTTTGCAATTAGCTGATTTTGTGAAAACATTGAATGAGACATGTTCTTAATTATTACAACCAGCATTAGAGGTGGAGAACTAAGCAAAGTACAGGAGTTCTTATGAGGTACAATGAACTCAGTGACTTTGATTTTCCATGAAATAAAGATCCAAAATTGTGAAAGTCACTTGACTCGCAAACAATCCATAAGAAATTCAGTTATTACAAACATGATTTTATGAAATACTACAGTATCAATTTGTTTGATACATTTAAGAAATGAGAATTTTGAAAAGAAGCTCTAGCTTGTCATCTTTTAGTGAACAAGCAAAGTAAAATTAAGGATACGACTGTAATACAAATAGACTTTTGTCAAATCCTATAATGTATTTCGTTCAATATCATGCTACGTCAATGACCCCCGTATTATTATGGCCAAGCTTAATTCTCGAAAAGTAATAAACAAAAAAAAAATCTATTTTTTGTTTTAAACTTTTACTCGCCACACCAATCAGTTTTCCCAAAGACCACCACTCAATGGCGGATCCAGAAATTCCACCCGAGGGGTCACTTTTGGTCATGTGAAAAATTCGAGCCGTTCAATAACCTTAGAATGATTTTTCAATTGCCTTATAAAAATCCAGCTGAATTGAATAATTATATACTTGGGGTGAGTTCTCCAATGGATTTTATCAACATTTGATAAAATCAACCCCCTGATTTTATCCATTCGTGAAGACATGTGATAAAATCTATGGATTTTTGCATTCAAAAATCTACAGATTTTATCAATTGTCTTCACGAATGGATAAAATCAAAGGGTTGATTTTATCAAAATCTTGATAAAATCCATTGGAGAACTCACCCTTGATCGAATCATTTAATTTTTCATTCAGAATTTAAGACCTTAAGTAGAATTTTAAAGACAAGTTTGATAATTGTGTGTCAGGTATTCCAGTGACCAAAATCATAGATATTGTAAAGCTTGTTGCGAAGAGAATTTATATAATGAAATTATTTTGATCTGACAAGTATGGTTATCAAAACGCAAAGATAATTTTAAAAATATGAACTGAATTGATACCTATCATTGTCGGATCAAGAGAAATTTTTCTATCAATACCCTTCTCAATAAGACTTACGGTTCAGATCACGACGAAATAGAGCACACATTTATCAAACTATTCTCCAAAATTCATTCAATCTTAGGGTCCTAAATTCTGAATGAAAAATCAAAAGATTTTATCAACTACCAATAATTATCCCGATTGAGTTGATTTTTTACAAGCGCAATCAAACAGCTATCTCAAGGCTATTGAACGACTCAGATTTTTCACAAACTCAAAAAAAAAAACTGATTTCTGGAATTTTTAGGGGGGGCCCTTAAGCATTCGCCCCTGCCACCACTTCACTGCATGTTCATCTAATTTTTTTTTTAATATGAAATAAATAGCTAGAGATACTGATGGACTTTCAACCTACTCTCCTGTTCAATTTGGTTTCAACTTTCTACCATTCATGGAATCTCTTACCTCCTTTTGAACAATTTTGTTTTACACAACCACTGTGACCACAATCAGAAATACAAACTTATGAGTTATATGCTAATTGCCAGGTTTACACCCAATGCAACTAACACTAGTTATTTACTTTTCAATTACACAATAAGAGGCACCAGATGAGAAGTTGTAAGACCCCACAGATTCTACATTATTATTCAACTATATAGAATATGAAGAACAGAAAAGTAGTGTCATAGTAGGTTGTTGGCCAAAACTCTGTCTACCATAATTTTCTATTTATTTATTTTTTTTAAAACTGGATAGAAATTGACTTGCTTTCAAGCAACGTAGGAAACAGAAGTAACTCCGTCAATTCTTTCCTCACAAACATATATTGTTTACATCTAAAGCTAAAATTTAGTCCCAATCACGCATATATTGTCCTGTGAAGTAACATATACATGTACTCCATTCATTTTTAACTTTAACATGACAAACTGCACAACTATATACTCCTATATGCAGGTGTAGCACTATTTTTATCATCGCAATAGTAGGGTGGTTATCCCAATTCCATGATCCATATGAAATTGTGAAAATGCATTTCTTAACCAACTAAAATTACTTCACACGTAAATGAATTCATGATTCATGCTTACTAATATGATTGACCAATCAATGCATATAGTTGTTTTTTAACAAACAATAGTGACACCCCAAAAATTGTGCCCTCGTACGCCTTTTTATCCCCAATGATGAAAAGAAACACTCGGAGAACCTTTTGGAATGGAATTATTCAAGTCAACTCAGTCAACAGTGCCACACGGCACTCATCTCTCACGTATAACACTTGCTCAGTCACGCACGGCATTGCTTTTTGACTTTGGCCGTGGAAGTGTGCCGTGCAGCACAGTTTCTGTACCACACGGTAAAGTTACAGTGCCGCGCGGCACTGTCAGGCATCAATCTGCTTTTTGCAGTAGCACTAACAGCTCAAAATGTTGACAATTGCTCTGCTCTTTCATGCAAGTAGAACTTTCAATCATAAATAGACACGAACCCGTTATCCAATGTCCACATAAAAGAGCCGGTTCCTCAATTTCTTGTTTGGCCATTTTTGTAGCAAAGAGCTAAGAGGCTTATCACATCTATCAAATTTGCCTTGGCCATGTATAGGTTTTCATTTGTTTGTTTGTACTTTTGGGTAAGTGCTTTTCGAAGTGAATGAAGGCTAAAAAGGTGAAGAAACTAATTCTTGAAAGTCATCACAGATTAAATGCTGTGCCTGTGATGAACACCATCTTTGCATGCATGCATCGTGTGTGTGAGCTAGCATAACATTCAGATGTGAGGATATCAAAAAATGTTCTAAGAATTTATTTAGCTTCCATACCATTTTGAATCATTAATTTGTAAAAAGACAAAAGGAAAAGATCTTACATGTCTCTGTAAAAATCCTTGCACGGGTCATAACCTAAAAGAAAAAGAACTACCTACTAAGTATAGGGAAATGATTTTGGCACTCCAAATTTTAATAATCATGCTCCCTTTTTTTCTTTTTCTTTTTTTCTTTTAGTGTTCAAATGTCATGTGTATTTTCAACTTTTCAACACTAAAAGGTAAATATCGAAGTGTGGCTATCAAAAATTAGAGTGCGAACATCAATTACCGTGAGTATACTCAACCAATAAAAAATAGTCCCCCAGCAGCGGCAGCGGCCGCGGGGGGGGCGGGGGATGGCGGGCAATTATGGTGATTTTATTGGAGAGCTTAACTCTGGCATTGTGATTTGCCTATTTGGTTTGGTATTTTAGGGAGGTCTTTTGGGTAATTATTGGAGAGAAATAGATAGAAAAATGAGAGTAATAATTATAGAAAAACTTATTGGAAACTGTGCTGTAAGAATGGGGTGGTTTTTGGAAATCAAAACGAGTTCAAAGGATTTTGGGTTGGCCTTTGCAATTTTAATGAAAAGTATCAATATTCTATTATTCTTGATGACTTGGAGGAAGATGATGATTTCAAGGGAGCCTCTCTTCCTCTGGAATTTTAAGTCCAAGGATTTGTCCTCTTCGTTTCTGTGTTGACCTTTCGGTTTGTTCTTTTGGGTTTTAGTTTGTTTGTTTGTCTGTCGATTATGAACAATTTATTTAAACCACATACCCAAAAAAAAATTGGAAGAGGCAAATAAAAAATTTCACTTCGAATTTCGGACCTCAGCATCCTGCTGCTCATGGTGTTTCACGATCAGTTTTGGAAATGAACGGAGAAGTGGTAGAACGCGCGGAACCACATATTGGATTACTCCAGTGCGGCACAAAGCCACTAACGCCGACTTACCCAATTTTTATTATTATTATTATTATTTTTCACGGAAATTTTTTTATTTAAACCAATAAAAAAAGAGAGGATATTTTCAATACTATCATGATTACGAAAATGACAAAACTAAAAAAAAAAATTAAAAAATCAACAATAATCTAATCATGACGATGGAAGTGCCTTAAGCCATACCAAGCCTAAACAAATTTAACTAAATTTAGACTTTTGTAGCAAGGAAATAAAGTGATTAGGAAATTTTATATTCAGTCAATTTTGATCTGGAAACGAAGTTTTCTAAAACGTTGCATAATAATTTGCTCATCTTGCCTTTACATAATTATATAATATATTCGTATACAGTTGACCAAGTATAATTTTGAAAAAATTAACTGTTTTAGTGATTGTGAAACAAAAAATTATCAAAACTAATCTTAAGGAAACACAAATATCAGCTATGGGTTGGCATCACTGGCATTTTGTCATGTCGAGTTCGAGCTGTATCGTTTCAGGTTAATGGGTCGACACAAAAAATAAAACAGTTATCCGTGTCCTGCTTGACTTACGGGAGTCTAACTCGTATTCGAATCATTTAATTTTCTTGTTGGCGGGTTGTGTCATATTCATGTTCATGTCAGAAAGTGGTTGATCCAAATCCTCTAATTCCGGGTTGTGTTCATGTGGGGTGAATGAATCGTGTCCGGAATTCCCACCCTACCTCTATCTCACACGACATGGAGTGAGTAAATAGTTGTTGATATTTACATCATTTATATTCTTTCCCCCTATTTTTTTATAATATATGGAGGAGGCAAGGGTAATTATTTATTTTGGAGAAATTTGACATTTCACGATAAAGTGAACACTGTTTGAGTCCAAAGTTAACAGAAGGAAGGTAAGTGAACATTAATAGTTCTGAGAGAGATCCATGAAAATCGGATTCGCTGTGAGAAGTTGTTGAGAAAAAGAGGGGCCTTGCTTCGGCAAGGGAGAAAAACAAGAAGAAGCTCCTAGAGAAAATTCAACAATTAAAGGATATGCGCGAAAAATGTGTTTAGCTAATTTTGCTTAGCATATTTTTATGGTTAAATTCCTAAGAGACCCCCTCATCTATACTCATATTCCACACAGGCCTCCTAACCTTTAAAAGCGTCCAAACTCACCCCCTCATCTATTCGAAATTGACAAAACCCCTTACTCTGTTAACGGAGTAAGGGAAGTTACAAATATACCCTTGTTTATAAAATAAGAACACACACGCATTCTCACACTTCACTCCATCATCTTCTTCTCGCACTTCACTGAGAGATCGATGACTCTCTCTCTGTCTCTCTCTCTCTCTCTCTCTAACTCTCTCATCGTCTTCTTCTCTCACAGGAACCCTAAATCAATCGAAGATACAACATCGAAAGGTGTAGTTGTATCACTTCCTCTGTGATTGATGCAATCGTGCAGCTGCTGGGATCCCTAGGGGGGAAATCGAAGATACGAGATATGTATTGAACCCTAGATCGATTTTATTCGTTTTTTTCCTTCTAAATCCATATGTAGTTGATACAGCTTTTTATGCGTTCTTTATGTGAATGAATGGCCTAAAAGGTTTGAACAATAAAAAATTGGGGCTTTTGTTTATTTTGTCTTCAAATTTCCGACACTGGTCCCCCCTTTCATTATTCAACTTTTTTGTGGTCCCCCATTACTGGAATTGGTCCCCCATTACTGGGTGTGGTACCCTATTACAAAGGCAGTAACTGACCAATTTTGTTTTTTTTTATTTTTTTGGTTATGAATTTCAGTCATGGCATTTCAAACAATTAAACTAGTGTTTTACCATGGAGGGTATTTATCTGAAGGACCCAACAAGTCTTATGTTGGTGGGAATGTGTCCCCCATTCCAGTTGACCCAGACCTTCTATTTTTCTTTGAAATGAAGGCTTTAATTAATGAGTTAGGGTGTCTAGAACACTGTCAGGTTTACCACAAGTCACTAACTCAAAGAAAAATACTACGCGCCCCGCTCTGACGCGGTCTGACGCCGCGCCCCGCCTGGGCCCCACCCCCCTGACACGCCATATTTACTGTTTTGCCCCTCCTTCTCTCCTTTAATTACAATATAATATGTTATTTATATTATTTATATTAATTCATTTATATTACTTTAATTCATTTGATTACTTTATTTACTTTATTTATATTACTTTAATTACTTTATTATTTATATTAATTCATTTATATTACTTTATTTATATTACTTTAATTCCTATAATTACTTTATTTATATTACTTTAATTCCTATAATTACTTTATTTACTTTATTTATATTACTTTATTTCCTTTAATTACCTTATTTACTTTATTTATATTATTTCATTTCTTTATATAAATTAAATTAATTATTTAATTCATTTAATTATTTATTTAATTAAATTCTTTAATTTAGTTCAATTTTTATTTAATTATTTATTTATCTCTTTCATTAATATCTTTTTTCTCTTTTATCTTTTTAATATGCTCTAATATCTTTTTTCTCTTTTATATATTTTAATTTATTTATTTATATTTTTTGTTTTTTATTTATTTAATATTTTTTATTTACATATTTTTCTTAATTATTTAATCTTATTTATTTAATTCGTATATTCAGATTATTACATCGCATCACGGTACAACATTGTACTACATACATTGACGCGAATGCTGGAAGTTGTTTTACTCACTTACCTTTGAGATCCCGTCCAGTTTCAGTCCAACAACGCCAAGAAATAGCTATTGCCCGTATTAACAATCACTTCGTGCAACTTTTTTTGCGCCCTCATTATGCTTTTTTTGCGCCAAGAAATAGTATGTACTGCAGTTACTTTTGGTAAAATCCTAGAAGATCTCTTTTCTGACATTGGTACAGCTCAATTAGAATTGATTTGAAAGTCCTTGAAGATCTCTTTTCTGCCATTGTTAACTTTCCTATTGAGACATACTATTCCAAATTTGAAAGTTGTGCTGCCTTTGTTTGTTTTTACAAAGCATGTGAATGTCTTTGTCAAAGAAGACATGTGAATCTACTGCACAACACAACTACGACAAACAAACGTTCAGAATTTATTATCTATTTATACTACTTCATTCTTCTACTACTTCACTTCTTCCTAATTCTCCCACTACTACTTCACTTCTTCCTCATTCAGAATTTCTTTCTTTTTTTGTTTTTCATCGAAGAACATTATGGATGGCTACTACTATCCAGATAGTTGCTCATTTGAGAATGATGTTCCCAGTGAGGAGAGCATCAATTTCAGCAGTCGCGATTATACACCCGAATTTAGCACTGATCAGGTTAGTTATTTCCGTTGTTCTTATGCATATTCGTCATTCATTTTGAAAGTAGATAAATATGATAGGACTGGATAATGTTTTACTTATACATATTCGGTTTTTTTTTTTTTTATATAGATTTTTTAAAGTAGAGAAGATATGTTAGCTTGGGTGAAGAGAGTTGGTCTCGAAAACGGTATTGTGGTGGTTATTAATAAATCTGCTAATTCAAAAGGCGGCAAGCTGCCAAGATGCATTCTTGGTTGTGAGAGAGGATGTGAGAGAGGAGGAAAGTACAAACCGCACCGTGGGGTTGAAAGGCTAATCTTGCATAGGAATACTGGGACTAAAAAATGTGAGTGTCCATTTGAGTTGCGAGGTATACCAATACCTCCAGACGGTGCCAAGTGGGGTTTAATGGTTTCCTGTGGTCTCTATAGCCCTGAGCCAGCAGAAAATATGGAGGACCACGAGTACCCATCAAGGCTAAAACCAATGGAGAAACAATTTGTGGTCGAGATGGCCAACAGCACCGCACCTCGTGAAATTCTTAGTATTTTGAAGAAAAAAGACTCGTCAAACACTACGGGAATTAGAAGCATTTACAACGCCATTTTCATAAACAAGGAAGTCAAACGGGACGGTCTAAGTACTACTCAGTATGTGTTAGAGCAATTAATTAAGAATGGGTACCTCCACGACTTTAGGACAAATCAAGACACCAACGAAATCACAGATATTGTTTGGGTTCATCCTACAAGTCTAGAGCTATCTGTCAACTTTTCATCCGTGTTGGTAATTGATGCCACATACAAAACCAATGAGTATCGGAAACCACTATTGGAGGTTGTGGATATCACATCCACAAATCTAACTTTCTCGCTTATGTTCGCATATCTTAATAATGAGAGGGAAGATACATGTACCTGGGCCTTGAATACCTTAAAGAAGTGGATGGTTGGAAAGGGGGCATCGTTGCCATTGGTGTTTGTTACAGATCGTGATTTGGCACTTATGAACGCCATTGAAACATGTTTCCACATGGCACGTCACATCCTTTGCATTTGGCACATAAATCAGTGCATAATGAAGAACTGCAGCGCTATGCTTGGTCCGTTCTTTCCAGACTTTTGCAATTCATGGCAGTCCCTTATTCATTCATCGAGCACTTCGTCTTACCAACATAAGCATTGGAGTTGATCGATTTTCAGCTAGAATCCGCCGTAGACGCCTACCCCCTCCTAAGCGGCAGTTGCGGCTGTTCGATCAGAACAACACACGGATTGCCATGTATGCACAATCTGAGGGCTTATCGTTCCCACGGCATGTCAATTCCGCTATCCAGTATCCACTTTCATTGGCGTAGGCTCTCTATGCACGCGGCCGGGTTAAATGATGAGAGAGAACAACCCGACGAGATATCTCATGTGGTTGACATAGTACAGGGGATGGATCCACGTATGCGAAAGCATATGATAGACAGGTTTAAGGATATGGCGGATCCATCTCACAGCAGTGTTCGAGCCCCATCATACAACACTGAACATGGAGGTCGACCTGTGGGAAAAGCTGAGCAAAGTGGACGTCGCATACCGTCCTGTACAGAAGCATCTACATTGAGAGGGAAAGGGAAAGGGAAAAATGCAGGGAGGGAGAGGGTGGAGAAGGAGAGGGTGGAGAGGGAGAGGGAGGAGGTTAATTACATTCAGTATTTACCTTGGCAATTTCAGCAGTATATGTCCCACACCAAAGACGTCAAAGGTGATGGTCATTGTGGATTCAGGGCGATAACCGCGCATATCTATGACACTGAGGAGGGCTGGGTTCAAGTACGACAGGATCTTATCCAAGAAATTAATCAGAATAGAGGTTTCTACAATGCAGATGATGTACTACGGTCACTGAGCTATTGGATGCCTACGGCTCCACAGCCAAATTGGATGGACTGTATGAGTTTGGGGGTAGTCATCGCATCACGGTACAACATTGTACTACATACATTTGACGCGAATGCTGGAAGTTGTTTTACTCACTTGCCCTTGAGATCCCGTCCAGTTTCAGTCCAACAACGCCAAGAAATAGCTATTGCCCTTATTAACAATCACTTCGTGCAACTTTTTTTGCGCCCTCATCACCCTGTACCACCCATCCCAATATGGTGGTGGCAAAATGCGTCGGATGAAGCTGCAGGATGGGCTGTTACTTATAACGTACGTGTTCAATTGTGGTACAACATACTGGCCGTCGTGCCGGGACCACAATTTGGAGGCAATATTGATTAGGGCTGAACATTGTCAACGTGATTGTAATATTTTAGACACTTTAAAACGTGATTGTAATATTTATTTACTTTTAAGCGTAATTGTAATATTATTCACTTTTATAAGTTTTTTAATATATTATTCATTGTTAAAACAAATTAATTAACTAATTAAAATAATACAAAGTTTCTAAATATAAAGTCAAATTTAAATGTCAATTAAAAAAAATTTACTTGCAAATATTATGTGAGTAAACCAAATTAAATAATTAATTTAATAAATAAAGTTAAAAGAAAAAAAAAAAGGTACTGAGCCGAAAAAGGGGGGAGTGGGTGGGTGGGGGTATTGGGGGAAAGGGATGTGGGGCCGGGGGAAGGGGGTGTGTCAGGGGTGGGGGGCGTAACAGCCCTCTTTCCAAACCAGATCTTACTTTTGCGATGGGGTCCCCACATGGCATACTCATTTTTCTCTCTCTTCTCAATTTCTAGAAACACTACTCTAGTGTGTGTCTTGGGCGAGATGAGTTCGTGAGATCTACTTTAAAACTCACAAAAATGAATCAAGCTATCCATTAATTATAAAATTATTCTTTGAGTCATCTAGAAAAAAATCAAGTCAATCGTATAACTTTAAGTATTTGATTCAATTGTATAACTTTCTTTCAAACTTTGTCAAAATTCAGAATTCTAAATTGTGAATGAATAATTAGAAGACGGATCAATCACTTATAAATTTTCAAATGAGTTGTGATATTTTAGGAGTGACTCAAAAAATTATTTAAAAAATTAATGAACGGTGTAGATAATTTGTATAAGTCTTTAAAGTGGGTCCCAGGAACCACTTTTGCACAAGACATTACACTAGAGTAGTGTTTCTACGAAGAGAGAAAAAAAAGAATACGCCATGTGGGGACCCACGGCAAAGGTAAGAACCAAACATTGATCATTCCTTGGTAGTTCTAACTTCTCCCCGTATTTTATATTCCCTTGGTAGTTTCTAACTTCTCCGTTTCAAAACTAGCCTCCTAGCTATAAAAAAAACGTTGGAATGGCAGAGAAAGAAATGCACTTTCAGGACGCAGGATCCAGAGTTTTTTCGAGAAAGGGCCCCTTCCCTCAATATCATGACCAGGTCGACCCGGCCGGATCATGAGTGAATAGAAAATCGAAGATGCCAAATTGCCAATAGCAGTTGCTGTCTCAAGATTCTAATTTGACTAAAGAACGCCCCCTCCAAACCGCTATTGTCGACCTCTGACATCCCAAAACCCTCCCATTGGCGACTTTGAAATGATAATATTAGCCCGTCAGCCTAGTGATTTCCATCATCGCCTCCCTTTAGTCTGATACTTTCATTATCATTCTTTTATAGCCTCCCGTCTGGTCTTCCCTTTTGCTGCTACATTATTTTATTTTTTAAGTGCGCTATCGTTCGCCATCTGGGCGGGCGGATGGCAGTAGATTATTGTAGAAAGGCGGCAGGACCGAGGGTTCGCCTTTATATTCCAATTTGACAACACACAGAGAGACACACCAATCCTTGTTACGTGATTTGTTTTCTCAACGGTAAGCCTCGGTCCTTGTTCTTGGTATTGCTAATCTTTAATTTTTCTGGCAGCTTTGTGATTCATAGAACTTGTAAGCTTTTAGCTTTTAGGCCTTGTTTGTTTGGTAGAATTTGGAGGTGGGATGTAGTAGGACTCAAAATTCAATGTTTGGTTTCCTTATTTTGGATGGAATTTGAAATCTCTCACCAAGTTTTATCTCAATCCGTACGGAATATAAAATCTCATTGGGGGGGGGGGATTTAGATGGGATTTGGATTTTCCGATGGCCAAAACAACAAAAAAAAAGTGTTTTTCAGTGGCTATATTCCGTTGAACACAAACACCAGATATTGATTTCTTCCATCCATTAATATCCTGAGTAATATCCCAATGATTTCATATCTCACCCATATCCCAAGGGATTTCATATCTCATCCATTTATCTCCGATCAAACAAACGATTACAGTTTAGCGTTTGAGATTTTTGTTTTGCTTTTGTTTTCTGATTGTCATCTCAGTATTATTCTGTATCTGTTTGTTGTGTGATTTGTTTTCTCTATGGTAAACCCTTGGTCCTTGGTCCTTGTTCTTTGGTTTGTACCTATAAAATTTGTAAGAACATTTATAATTTGTATGGATCGTTTTGCTTATCAACTTCTCGTCTGGTATTTGTATTTTCCTTTAGTTGGTAGCAGGCCGGCCTTGCATAAGCCCGCAAGTCTCTGGACTTGGGCAACCCCCGGGCTAGGGCAACCAAAAAAAAAAAATTTCTCCAATTTATGTATAAATATTAAATAGCTTCCATATCTTACACAAAGTGGCTTGATGGCTTCTTGGTACCAGACTCATTATTTGTGCCAGAGTTCAATTCTCATATTCCTCCTTTTTCAACTTTGGCTACTTTTAAGGCATTTCTTTGATTCTTTCCATTTCTTTGTTTTTTTTTTTTTTTTTGTTATTTATGTCTCCAATTTTTTTTCCTCCAAGTCTAAAAATTGTCGAAAAATCACAGAACTTAGGTTATAAAATAATTTGGAAATGGCTACAATACACACCCCTTATTTGAGTGTACCATATGCACCTATTGTATGGTCCAGATTGTACCACCTCATTGCCATCATAACATTTTTTAGTTTTTCGTAATTTTTCAGTAATATGATTCGTAACATTTTCTATGATTCGTAACATTTTAGTGTGTCTTGTAACTTTTATAAAAAAAAAAAATTCGTAACTTTTACAAAAAAAATCGTAACTTTTGCAAAAAATTCGTAACTTTTATAGAGGTGTGTGTCAGACACACCCAAATAAGGGGTGTGTATTATAGCTTTTTCCTATAAATTTTGCTTTCGACAAAAACAACAATAATGTTGAAGTGATAATAATGATATGTTTTTACATTTGGTTAAAACAAATTTCCAATGGTGGAAAGTTAAAAATATTGTTTTTACACAAATCATAGTAAGATATTGAAGTAAAATTTCTTATTTCATTCAAACCTCTTACAGACATATCTTTTTAAGTTGGAGTTGATAAAAACTTACTTTTTATGAATTGAGATCCTGCTAATCATAAAGCATTTTTACCGTGGTTATAATTTCATTGTAAATTTTTTTAAGTACTTCAAGCTAAAATATCATGTAACCTTGATTATTTTTTTTTTCTAACTTGTATGTCAATTTATTTTTGGTTTTTTTGACTTAATAATAAGTGGGCAACCAAATTTGAGACCGGGCTTGGGCAACCCAAATGTTGGGGCCGGCTCTGGTTGCTAACTGTTTCCCTTTTATTTATGTATTTTTGACTTTCCTTTGTGACTGATAACCCTAGATGGAGGGCGACAATGGGAATCGGAGGGAGAGAGTGGATAACAGTTCCACAGAACGGCCACCAGTGTGGCGTCAAACCCCTGTGCCAAGTCCACATCAGGGGAGATATCTCTGTTTTCGGGCTGGACATGATGACGCAAAAACGACCAATCTGTACTCGATTCCAATTGATGATTGTGCGGATGATTTCTCTTATTATCCGACTGGTGGAGGTGGTGGTGAAGTAGTAGGTCTCAAACCGTTCAACAGGAGTACTCTCTCAAAGGCGGCCACCTTTGCTGGCGTTGGAACTTCTCTATTTTGTATTGGAGGTTTGGAGGCCCCCAATGGTGAAGCATATAAGAACCCAACATCCAATTTGTATCAATTTGATTCAACTGATGCCGAGGGTGGTTGGCATACCTTAAAGATGCTTTCCAGCAGAGTTCTCCCAATTTCCATTGCCATGGATGGAAAGCTTTATATCTTTAATGGGTGTGCGGATGAAGACCCTAGTCGTCCATGGGCTGAAGTTTTTGATCCTAGCTGGGATTCCTCTCCTTCTTTTCCTTTGCCTCCACCCGTAGGTTGTCTGCGCAGATGCTCCGAGTTCGTATATGCAGCCCTTCATTCCTCCAAAAGAATTTTGGTGGCTTCCACCACTTTTAATGTTGCCTATGTGTATCATGTCGTGGATGGAGATTGGAAACAACTGGATCACAATATTGACTTCACAGGTCATGTGGTCAGAGATCAAGCGGCTGTGGTTCGAAATACCACTCTGTGTTGGTATCAGGAAACGGTTCACCAGCTCCAAGCCTACGATCTGGATCTCAAAAGATGGTTCAACTATCCTGTAAAAGGCTTGGAAAAAGTCGGAGTGTTAAGCCCAAGCTACATTCCAACCTATTTCTCTTTGTTTCCTATGGATGACAACCACCTTTGCTTACTTTGGATGGATCATTCAGGTTACGCATGTACTCCTTACCGTTATGGTCTCCTTCACTGTACCAAAATTCGAGTTTCAATCAAAGTGGGCACCCAGGGCGAGCACGAATTCGATGCCTTTGTTGTTTCCTCCACATCCTATGTGCTTGAGGAAGGCGTAGCGCTCCTTGGCAACGACGCCTGTGTTTTGTGACGAAAAATGATACATGCACGGCCTTTTTCTCCAACGTTTTTCTCCAACAGCCAAAACGATGTCGTTTTGGCTGTTCTGTGGGAAAAAAAAAACCTCAAAATTTTGGAAACCAGATCTGGGTCTCTCACTACTCTCTCCCCCTCCCCCATTTGTTCGACCAGAGAGGCAAAGGGAGGGCACCCACCTCCCATTCCACCACCACCGGCTACCCACTCCTCCGACCTCCCTCTCCACCTCCGGCGACCGCCGCCACCCCCAAGAAAGCTCTGATACGGATAACCCTTGCCGGCACAAACCGAGTACATTACCCAACGATCTCTTCGAACCAGACCCACACGAAGGTGGAGAGGGAGGAAGAAGGAGGAGGAGGAGAGGGAGGAGGTGGGTCGGCGGTGTTGATGCTCTCTCATGTATTTGGTCAAGTGAAATGGGCGGGGGAGTGAGTGGAGTTCCAAATCTGGTTTCCAAAATTTTGAGTTTTTTTTTTTTTCCCCCTCTCCACAGAACAGCCAAAACGACGTCGTTTTGGCTGTTGGAGAAAAATGTTGGAGAAAAAGGCTGTACATGTATCATTTTTCTTTTGTGAGTGCTAATTTTCCGATGCTATTGATTGCCCCTCGTGAATTTATGGGAAAATATCAAAATGCCCCCAAACTTTACACTCAATGTCTCATCGCCCTCCAAACTTCAATAAATTTCAATTTAACTCCCAAACTTCCCCTCCGTTATTCAAAATAACTCCTTCCGTCTCAATCTATGATCTCACTAACAGAATTTGATTACGTGGCCGTTTGGGTCCGTTAAATGAGCTTATGTGTTATCCAAACCCAATAAAAATGAGACACTTGTCCCTCAAAACATACACACGTTGTAACTCTCTCCCTATATCCTCCCAAGCTCTCAAACCTTTCTTTTTTATCACAAATCCTTCAAAACCAGATATCACCTCCTCCGTCGAAAATCCAATGGGTCCCCGAAGAAACAAATTTGAATCCGAAATCAACACGACGTTGATCTCAATCGAATTCAATCCCTTTTTCGGGACAGTCCTCGCGACTAATAACTCCCTCCATCGGACCCATACTCACTCTCTCACCTCTTCTTATCCTTCTCTCTCTAAATTTTTGCGTAGCGTCCGTCTCAATCCCACCGCTCCTTGCAAGCTCTCATCAACTCTATGCAAGGAACAACGGCTCGGCACAGGAACTTCTCCGTATTTGCCATGGCCACTGACGGTATACACTTCTATGTTTGTGTAGTTATGGAATTACCTGTTTTTGGTCTTGGGCAGTCGATTTGGGAAATTTTGAATATATGTCTGTGATTTTGTTGCTTCAATTTTTCGTTTTGTATTCTTTTGACTCTGGATTCAACTGATTGGCTTTTTCTTTAAACTGATTGGCTTTAGTTGAATTGGATTTGTTTTAAAAATGGTACTCTTTAATGGTTCATATGTTTTTCCTTGGACTTTTATGTGTTGATTTAGGAAAATGTTAATCACAGATCTGTACATCCTCTTTTTTTGGGTGTGCATAAATCTCGATCTGACCCTCTTCTGCCTCTTGGGATCTTGTAGGCTTGATTGCGCAGACGGTGATGGGCGTTGTGCATGTCGGGAGCCAAAAGGAATCACTGCACCTAAGCAAGAATTTTCACGCTTGGATATGGAAAACGAAGAGAAATCCATCAATTTTGAACTAATGAGAGAAGGGCTTCCGTTTGTCTTCACAAACCCGTCGATTGAGATCCCCATTTCTGTTTGTGTGAAAATTGCTTGAAATTAGCAGTTGGCCGATGTCTAGTGCTAGCAACATTGTGGTCGGCGGCGAGCGACGAGCATGGTGCAGGGGGCTTGTTGTTTCCACTGTTTTGGAGAGAGAGAGAGATAATGGGTCTAAGGAAGATTTTTGTTTTTACAGTATTTTTAGAGATGAAAGAAAAGTGGGTTGAAAATTTTTTATCCAAACTCTACATATTCATTTTGGAGAGAGAGAGAGATTGATTTTGTTTTTTTGTTTTTTTTGGAAGTTAAGGTTTGTTTTTTACCGTTAAGGGTCCATGTCAGCATTTCCCGCTAGGGAGATCACGGATTGAGATGGAAGGAGTCATTTTGAATAACGAAAGGGATGTTTGGGAGTTAAACTGAAATTTGTTAAAGTTTGGGGGGTAATGAGACATTGAGTGTAAAGTTTGGGGGCATTTTAAAATTTTCCCTGAATTTATTGATTGGATGAATTTCTTTCTCCTTACATTACTTTGAAACTTATTACGTGTAACATTTGCTGCGGTTGGTTGGTTGTATTAATATATTTTGTCGAACCCATATAGAAGCGGATGTGTGTGTGTACGCGCGCTCGTGCGTGTGTCAAGTTGCAAACATGTGAGTATTCGGCAACCTGCAATAACATCTTAGAAGATTTCAGAAAACCTGTATCAGTTAGTTTTCAACTTTTCGGGAATATATTAGCCTATCAATAAGTAGTTGTTCTGGTTTCTTTGGTACCTTCAATGGTTCCTATACCTGTCATGTTCCTTGGAATGTTTACAAAGTGGTATTCAAGCTCTTATTTTTGCAACTTTAGCTGCGGCAAATATGGGTGAATTAAGGGAGGGCCATCATTGACTAGTTTCCGAAATAGCCTTGTTTTAGTTTATACAAGACAATGTATGCGACTGTGCGTATCTCAAGATAATCTACTAAGGGCCGGTTTGTTTGATCAAATATGAGCATTGGATTGGACTATGTATCCAAGGGGACCACATATCCGGTGTTTGGTTTATGTTTTTGTGGTTCGGATATAATCTCCTGCAAAACAAGGGAGATATAATTCCTTGGGGAGGGTGGTATTATTGTATTGCATCACTAGCAGTCCAATGGGGTTTACATATCCCATTAGATAATATAGACCTTTACTTTTAGTCCTAACAAACGGGCCCTTTGAAATTATAAATATATGTAACCTAATTTCCCTAAATATTATGCTATCTGGTATATGGAAGCAAACAGGCATACATGACTTGTTTTACATATCATTCGAATATATGATGCTAATCCAGTAACGCCTCAAATATATCTAAACATGAATCAAGAAAATCTGCTTAATCATTAGATGTCTTGATCTATGGTGTGTATTGCATAGAACTTTATTTTGGATGCTTAATCATGAGAAAGTGTTAGAATGAAAGAAAAAACAACCTATCATTAATAGAGTTATGACCGTGTTCAGTTTGCCTTTTGAATTACATTTGAGAAATGAACTTTTTTTCGGTCAAGTTTTTCTTTTCCCCAGAGGTGGGACCCAAATGTTTTCTTGTTTCCCGGGGGTGGTGCCATAATGTACACGTTGACCATTTCCTAGTGGATGAGTGGTGCCCATAATGTACACGTAAGAAAATTTTAAGGTAGGGCCCAAAATGTGGCAAGAGACGGGGAGAGAATGAAAATTTCAATGCAAAATCCAGGGAATCTTAACAGGTGGGCCCAAAACTTTCGAAAGAAAAGTTGTACTCAAAAAGGGCAAAAAATGAAACCGAACAAAGCCTATATCATTAATTGGTTCCTTTCTCTTTGTGTGAAACCAATTTGGAGGCAGTTAATGTGGACCTAAAATAAAGCTTAGATCAAGCCGTGATTCTGCTTTCTTTTTTTTATAGCAAAATTCGAGGATAGAGACAATGCAGATAAAAGACAAAAATTGAAAAATTATCGGCATATGCGGCAAACATATCTTCAGTTTATTTGGTGCTTGTCCTTGTTTTCAATTGCTACATTTTATGATTTGCTGCCATCAAGGTCATGTCAGCTACTCCTTTTAGAATCCAGGATATGGAAAGGTGTACGTTAGAGCACCTTCAAAATTCAAAGGGCTCGATCGAGACAGTGAACATAAGGGACTGAGAGTTCCATTTCAGCTTTATCTCTTCCCGTAATACTGCTGTTTTTCGAAAATGCATAGCAAGAATAACTCTACTGTCCTTATTCATTCGACATCATATCACGAGTTGTTCATTTAAGACGGTCATGAAGAGGACAGAACTTTGAGTCTACCCCTCAGTTGGTGTCTGGCCATTTCACCAGACTTGAGTTACTCGACACACACACACACGCACGCACCATGCATATGCATGTATGTATACGGAAACATGTATGTGCTTTACGTATGTGTGTTCGGGACGGTTTGGTATATAGAATGACAAGGACATATTCCTAAAAAGTTAGTAATTCACTCCCCAAAGTAAATGGGGCAATACTCCATCTTTCCCCAAAATTATTCGGTGGCTCTCAAGAGAATAAAAAATCAAAAACAAAAAAAAAAAATTAGAGGACAAATATGGGCCCAAATTGGTGGGCCGGATGGAAAGTCGCAGGATGGGCGGTTGACCGGCTGGCAGTCCGGCCAATTCATCTTCGGCCAGAGAAAACTCCATTTTTTTCGGGGAAAATTCCATTTTTCATCGGAGAACTCCATTTTCTTCAGGGAAAACTCCATTTTCCGTTGGGGAAACTCCATTTTTTCCGATTCCAAGCTCCATTTTTGACAATTTCAGCGACAAGCTTTCTCCTCTCTTCCTCTTCTCTCTCTTGTCCATGGAAACCCAGAACCAGGTACTGTACAAAACCCTCCAAATTACCCGGATTTGGAGGGTATAGGTAGAAAAACCAGAAATCCACCTTTGTTACCCAACAATAGGGTCAGGGCTGTCGTTGGCAAATCCAGGTGAAGCCGGATTTGCACTCCAAACAGTGAAAATAGTCGGGGTGAAATTGGGGACGAAAATGGTGTGCCAAACACCGGCTGGTGATGGATCCTGGATTATAAATCCGGGGCTGAGGCAAATCCAAGTGCTAACGACGTCGCCAAATAGGGCCCTACGTTGAGAAGAGAATTTCGCCCAAGAATTTCGCCCAAGGGATGTTAAACGTGTTTCTTCAGGTTCTCCATCTCCAAATTGAAGTCTAGCTCTACATCACCGAATCAAAATAGAAGGAGGGGGAGAGAGAGAGAGAGAGAGAGAGAGAGAGAGGATTTCTACCTTGAATTTTTGGCGTGAAAGTGCTGATCTGGAAGGATAGACGGTACAAAGCGAGGGAGGTCTACTCGCTACCAGTAGAGAGCGAAAATTAGGGAAGGTAGGATGGCGAGGGTAGTAGAGAGGCTGTTGGAACAAAGAATTGTGCTCTTTGCTAGGTATAATAGCCAAGAGAGGCTATGTAGAGAGCCTCTTGGATATGCTCTAAAGTGTTCAAATATTTTTTAGTAGAGTGTTCAAATATTTCGTTAGTAGTAGGGTGTTCAACAATGACTATACTAAACTAAAACTTATGAACTTTTGATCGCTTAAGACGTTTAAAAGGTCCATAAAGAAATTAGCGCAAACGTATGAACTTCTGGTGGTTCAAGAAGTCTAAAATGTCTGCAAATAGATTATCCCAGATGTAGCGTAGATATCTATATCTTCGCTTTGAATAGTGAGACCCGGTTATGTTAACAAGTATTTGATACTTTGAATATGTTTCGTGAGGAATCAGGGGGTTATCTTAACAATGTTTTAATTATGGAAAATTTGGTTTGCAAGAAATAGGAAGGGTTTTCGATGAGAAGAGTTGCTTTTGAATACCTTAGTTTCCTTACTTTCTTTCTTTATTTCATTTTCTGGTGTACCCCAAAAAAAGTATTTGCGAATTCTTTCTATTCAAAAAGCCCAAGATACATATCCTTGAAGCCCACCTCATCTGGAGATTAGGAGTGAGCATAATACCTGGAACCCAACTACCCAAACCGACCCGAACTGAAGGGGTATCAGGCAGTTTCGAACTTCCGTCGGGTCGGGTTGCAGGTTGAGTTTTGAAGATAATACAGGTTTTTGGTCGGGTTTCGGGTTTAAAACGGATTTCAACGACCTACAGTTGTACCGAAGCCCATTGGCGTGTAGACAAAACCAAGGCCCTTAGATTGGAGTTTTTTTCTTTTTTTTTTCTTTTTTTTTTTTGGGGGGGGTAATGAAGAGTTTTCCGCTGAATCGGACGAATCATTCCAGCCATTTACACTTCAATTTCCATGCGTTTGCGTCATGAGCGAAGTGGTCCTAAAGACAAATAGCTACCAGGTGAAATGGATTAAGCAACAATGACCGAGGCAAATCGATTAACCACTGTGAAGAATCCTTGGGATTAAGGCCTTTAAAAGACACCAATGGATATAAATAAATAAATAAATAAAGGAAGCCAACGACGGAGGTGTTTGAGTCTCATTTTTTTTTTTTTTTTTTTTTGCATTTTGCTACATTTTTTTACCTTTTAGGTTATTTATAAATTTGTTGAATGTTTGGAAAATATGTGTAGAATGTATTTTGCAATAAGAGTAGTGTTTAAGAGATACATGCAAAATATATTTTATAAGTCTTTTGTTAACTAAAATTGGAAAAGTGAAAAATGAGAAGTCAAATAACTCTTCTCCCCTACTTGTCACTTCTCTTCTTTAAACCCAAATTCATTTTTCCGTAACTCATTTTCGATGCTTCCACACAAACACGTAGACCAACATTAGGCCTTGTTCGCCACCAAACAGTCTATTTACCCCCGCCACGTGTGCTGGGCATAGAGGGGTGGTCGACATTGGACTGAGCAAAGACAACCTATATGAGCTTTTGATAATTTTTGCATTCTTGATAAATTTGATAAAATAATGAAAACTTTGGCGATAAACGTGCTACTATTTTATCATGAATTTTCTCTCTCTCCTAAAGTTTCAAGTTCGAAACCTCTTAAGTATTATCAACTCCTTTCGAGCTTGTTTATACTACATAGTTTTCCTCTGACTTTAACTTGGATCCCCGTAAGTGGATGGTGGGGATTGGTCATCAAAGACAGTCGATGTTCCTCTGAGCTTCTTTTCTTTTTGTTTTGTAATTGAAGTATAGAATTATTCATTAAGCGACCATATAAAAAAAACGATGTGCACCATACTTAATACAACCAAAAAAAGATAAAAAGAATGAGCTGAAAATTCCTTCTACGACCATTTGTTCCAATTACTCGCTCGTTTTGGCTTCCTTTTTTTGTCCATGGAAAAACTTGCTATGCCAAAGTTGAAACTTCGGAGTTCAATTGCCACATAATGTTGTTGGTTCTGAGATCCCCGTGAATATTCCTAACCTCAGGTGTCCTGGTGAAGGTAGAAAAATAATACCCCATAACAATCTCAAATTGCTTTGGCCACTTGAATCCTACTCTTTTACGCTAAACCACAAGACTCCAAGAAACAGGCATTGAAGTTATGGAAACCTCTTCTCCTTTAGTACAAGAGCCCGAAAGCCCGACAAGGTCTCTCCATAGAAGTCTACAGAAACAAGAAGCGAGTTCCAAAGGGGAACGTAAAACCAGATTTACTGAGATACACAAACCATGCGCAAGGTCAATGTTGAACAAACTTGACTGTGAAGCTTACCATTCAAACAGCCCAGAGTAAACAACTTTCGTTAACACGTCTCTACTGACAGCTGCTGCTTCTGGATCCAGCCATTTCGTGATGGTTTCATTGCGAGTTACAGTTACACGTTTGCAAAGGGAATCCTCTAAGGCCTTTAAATCACACCTGAACAAGACTTTCAGCTAGAAAGTAACATTTTAAACATGGAGTTCTGTGGATACTCTTTTTATGTGTTGGCATGCATAGATAAAGTGAGATATTTACATGGACAACTCTACAGCAGTTCTCAGATGGAACCAAGATTTTTCATCTTTGGGCACAGAAGAGTCAATTTCCAGCCACTTAACAAAATAATATTTCCTAAATGCAGAATTGCAGCCACAACTCGAAAAATTCCATCCTTCCAAGGAACAAGAAATAGCAAGAAAGTTAGTCAGTCACTTCAATACAAACAAATTTGCATTGCTCGACCGAAATAACTTCCAATAACCATACCTGCTCCTCATGACTTATTCCAACGACATCCATTGCACTCCTTGTTGCGATGTTATCTTTGGCATCATCAATACCGTCTAACTCGTAGCAATTTGTTTGATTTAGATAATTAATGGGATGATCTGGGATTTGCCATTTTATATCTTTCAATATCCTGACAGGAGAAAAGCAAAATTCCTCTTGAAACAAGAAAATACAAATATAGAGGATTACAAGAGCCAAAACCAATGACCCGAATGCTGCAAGTTATGACAACATGATGACTTTGAGTTGCCAAAGCATCAGTTGCAAATGCGCTCTAATCAAATCACAAGATCAACAAAGGGAATGCATCACATTAGCAGATAAAAGGAGCCATGTCATTGAAAGTGGTTAAAGGATTGGGAGCGAGGGGGAATGGAAGAAGAAGAACGGAATAGTAGACGTTCAGGAATTTTGCCTCCTTATTTACACTTCCTCAACCATTCTTATTTCGTACATGTGTGCCACAAATAAAAGATTCAAATTTTCTTCTGAACTGCTTCAACAATGTCCCTTTGCATTGAGTATCTTATTCAATCGATCCTCCTTGCATGCTCAAGCACCAAATCAGCCCTTTCAGAAAAATCTGCAGATTTCAATGTCTTACAAGTAAGCAAATCAGAAAAAGAAATTTAGACGAACATAACCATAGTGGCCTGATATAGCATTCATTTCTTAAAGGAGCCAATCATCTATTAAGGTAATAGAGCAGAATGATCATAACAATGAATTGTAGAAGTATGCATTAACGTTAACATAAAGATTATTCTGTTTCATGTCAAAAACCTTTATGTGTGTTTGGATCTTGTGTTTGTAAAGGGATTTGTCGAAGGGAAAAAAGAGGTACAGTATAAGGTACTAAACCATATCCAATTTTTTTCATCCCTTTTCCCCCTTTCCTGTCATTCCCCTCCACAAATCGAGGATCCACATGTAGCCTTGGCCATTGATGTTAATGCTTCCGGAAAGAATCAGAATCCACGGTTATGCCATATACATTTGGTATGGTTATATTTATCTGCAGTACCTATCCTTTCAGATATCATTTGAAATCCATAGAGCCCATAGCAGAATTCGGAATTGTAAGTACTTAGGAAAAGACTCGACAAAGTTATTCAGCAGCCAAATCCACGTAAAGTGCGGCCTTATTCAATCCAAAGACAATATGTCTTCTTGTACTTCTTTTTCCCATTAGATTTTCACCTTTTGTCAGGTAAGCTCCTTTACCCAAGTCAATGCAATCCCTTCAGTAATGCAATCAAATGTTTTTCGGAGTGCACGGACAAACCATCTAACCCAGTATCACTCATTGTGCCAACACCAACTCTAAATTGTGTAAAATAGATGTAACGCAATCCTTCCCATGCAGAGCATTAATTTTGAGGCAAAAAGCAATGCTATGCCCTAATGAAGTTTTCCTACGCAAGGAATCACCACTATTCCACATAGAGAACTCATGTTTCAGCATCGAATTCCCTTAACTAAACTGTCATACAATGCCGTTTAAAAAAAAAACTGTCATAGAATGGTTGTTCATCCAGTTCTATCTACCATTTCACTACTACCATGTTGAGATGGAAGAAAGTACGTCGAAGTAACTTTTCTATGTGACTCTACCAAATATTCTTCATGACATCTCTCGAACTTTAGAATTTTGCCTAGGAGAAGAATTTTTCCCACGTTTCAGGTCTCATAGTCATAGAGAGTGAAAACACATAAAAACACTAACCGGGAGATTGGAAAGAGATGTAAGTTTTCTTGTGGGTATGATGAGATTTTTTATATAAAATTTTATGGCCAAGTCTAAAACCAAAAAGTGGAGAAGATGCTTGCAAAGTCTGCAGTTTATCTGCCTTCTGTAGTGTTCATATTTCATGTGCAGTGCATTTTGTGATATTCTGAGCTTTAATTTCAAATTGTGACATTGTAGTCGTTTTCAGGAATCCAGAAAAAAAAAAAAAAAAATCCAAGATCTGCAAAGATTAGTTGATGGAACAAGGGGATAGTCTCAAGCGCATTAGTTATTTCTGCGTGGACAATGTTGCAGTGGAATTATACCTGGTCTTCATTGAATTAAATTGCAGAAGCTTTGTCGTATTGATGTTTACATGTACAACTTTTGCCTCCTCTTTAAAAGATTCAAATTATTGCAGAGGAGAAGAAAAGGCCACAGTTGACAAGCATCATAGCAGCTTCCTCGAGTGCCATGAAAGCCGATGAAGTTGCTACGAAAGCTTTGGATGGATTTGTGCCATGCAATGCTGAGAGAGCCTTACTGGCCATTGCAACTGCTGGTCTATCCCCTCAGAGATCATACGTGATGGCGTTTGTTGAGGTGATTGCTGCTGGTATTGAATGTATTGCAGCCCTATGCTTCCAATGGATTTGGTATGGAAGCATAGAAAAGTGGCATGCACATAAAAAATAGTAAGTATATTAAACTAGTTCTCTTACTTGATTCCCCTATAGCTTCATTCACTCCCCAAATTTCCTCCAGTATTTCATTAATTCTGGAAGCTTTTCGGGTTTTGAACTTAGAAACTGTTTCAGACATTTTAATCCTCGATGTATACTTCTTTGGGCGGAAGTTATATTAGATTCTTCAAGGACACAAATTCAAGTAGCCTGATACATTTGCGTTCTTTTACTTCAGAGGTCTTGTAGTTTATTAGGATTTTGATGTTCCAGGTTCCCCACAATTTCTATTTTTCATGAAGTTGTCTGCTGACTTTTATGCCTGTGATCTTGCATAGTGTACAAAGGGATTTAGAAAGCATAAGAATGAAACAACGCGTTTAAGATTCAATTTAGAGTTAACATTAAGATCTCACACATTCATAGAAACTTTATTTAGTTTACTCACTACATGCTTGAAATTTGGAAACCAGACGTTCAGTTTCGGTTCGTTATGTTTAACAAAAATGTTCGGCTTGTTGACAAAACTTGTTTCAGAAAGCTCACCATTGGGAAAAAAACACTGCCAAATCATTTTAGGAGCTTTCAAAGTTGTCACTTGAGAAATGAGAATAAATACGAATTTCACTTATGGATCTAGTAATGAGAAAAAGGTAACATGTTTGGTTCGAGATGAAAAAATTGTCCCCACTAGGGAAAATTCTTGGCTCCACCACTACAAGTAGTTGGTATAATGTACCTAGTAACAGTTGAGTGTAACATTCCCATGAGTTGAGTAACATTTGTAACCGTTTCTTATTTAGTTGGCACCCCATGCATTTCACTAAATTTAAACATCACTATCTACAACTAACACTGCTGACTCTCGCCGAGCAAAAAAAACCTTTTCTTAGTTAGCATCACTTATTTTTCATATAGCAGCATCCTCATTTTGCATATGTCTACCTTTTTCATCATCTTGGTCTTGGTATCTGCTATTATATCTCTAATTTAGCAGGCAATTCACACTCTTTTGACTATCATCTTACAAGCGCAATTAATGATCTATATTTTCTCTGTTCTTTGATTTTAGAACTCCGGACCACATTGGGGTGTTTTGGCATGGGTAAAATTCGATTACTCCAATGCCCAGTTGCCCCAGGGACAAGAATAGAACAATCATCGGATTGTTCGAGGAGTTGCTAAGCTAATTCCTGTGGGAGGATCGCGGAGTTTTCCCCCCGGAAGATTGTCATTTTTGCCCCTAATATAGCAATCGTGATCAGCTGCATGGTATTGGCATTTTGTAGACGTGGTTTGGTTATTCATATTTGTCTCTCTCATGATATAGTTTCATGCTTTATCCTAGGCAGGGTCGGTAAAAAAATCAGTAATCGCTGCTACCTGTTCGCATACCTACTAATTGATGTACCTAAGATGCATTTCCTCGAGCTCCCGAAAAGTCCTACTATGGAGTTGGGGATGCTAAAAGCAAAACGGGAAACTCACCATTATTCAAGTTTAGTACAGCCAGCAATTCTGTTTTATTGTCGAGAAGAAAACTTGGGCGTGGCCAAATTCTAAAGCCTTCTTCCCTATAAGCCCAAACCGGTACCCAGTCCAGCCCGTTGAAACAATTTGTCCAAGTGGAGGGTTTGGCACAATTGATAGTTGGGCCTACAAAGAATTCATTAAAGATGGGCCTTTGAGCCTAGAGAAACAATTCATTGAAGTTGTCCTCCAGGCCGCAGACCTCCCAACGAATTGGGCCGAATTGGGTGAGACATGAGGCATGCTTATGCTTCACAAAACTTGGGCCCCCATTTCAAGCAACCATGGGAATTGAGTAACGAATTTCAGAGTTAGAAGAATATGTGGTTATGTATATGAATATTGGGATTTATTCAGTTCCTTCATTTACTGTTCGAATAATTTTAGTTCAATTTTTTTTTTTTTTTTGTTTAGTTTGATAAGTCAGGGTGTTTGTCGGGTTAACGTACGTGCATATGGACTAATTATCGGGTGCCAATTTCATCGTTATAGACTGGCCCAACAAGGGATGATAGTACTTGAGAGTTTTTGAAAAAGAGATGTAGGAGGGGGGAAACCTTGAATTTTGGGTCTTAACAACCGGGCCTAACCTTTGTGTTTTACTGAATTTTGGTAAGAGATTCTATTTAAATCCTTACGAATTCTCTCTAACTCCATTTTCTTTACACACCCAATGCAAAATAAATAAATCCTTACGAATTCTATTATGTGATTTTACATTCCTTCAATATTTGTTCAATTAATTAAGCAGCCCTCAGGACACGTGTTAAGAAGACATAAAGAGTATCTCCAACCTGTCCTCTAAACTCTTCTCTATTTGAACGTATTAAGTTTTGATCATCTATATTAAAGGATGAGAGAAAATATAAGGATTGTCAGTATAACACTATTTACCTTTTTAAATGACATTTTTGTATTTATGAGCTTTTACTAATAAAGTTTTATACTGACCATATCCCTTCGAGAGTATCAAAATAAAGTTTCTTATTCATAGAGTGGTTTTAGAGCACTGGGTTGAATGTAAGAATTAGAGCATCTGCAATCACTTTTACGAATTTAAAAAATAAAAATATATATATTTTGATAGTGTCAAATGGATGATTGCAGATTTTCTAATTCTTTTTGTTATGAATTTAAAATCCAAATAAAGCCATGTTTTGTACACGAAAAAGGTTCACAAATGGAGGAATTTTTCTTTGGTACACCAAAATGTTTTGGTGTATCGTACACCAAAGAGGTTTTAGGTTACCGTGTTCATTTTGAGCCACTGGATCAACTTCACCTCAAATTCTCACCGTTGGATTTGTAACGATGAAAACCGGTACCCAAAAGGAAGTAGTTTCACATATAACAAGTTTGTTTTGTTGTGTTTTATCGGTTTATCAGCGGTTTTTACCGCATCATCTGAAATACTTACCACCGCATCTGTAATACTTAGGGGTGAAAAAAAAAAAACCGACGGGATCCAAACCGACCAAAAAAACAAAAATTTGGTTCGGTGTTCGGTCGGTCCAGTCTGGGAAAAAAACCGAACCGAAAAAACCAAAATACATCTCGGTTCGGTTTCGGTTTCCCGGAATTTTCATCAGACCGAACTGAACCTAACCGAAATACCCTAAAATCATGCCGATTTGGACCGAATTACCCTGAAACCACCCTTGTTTGGACCGAAAACCAAAAAAATCAATCTTGACCCCTAAAAAATAACAAATCCTAACCGTCCATCTCAATCTTAACGCCGGACCGAAAAAATCGAAAAAACCGAAAAAAACCGAAAAAAAAAAAAACAAAAAAAACAAAAATAACGAAGGAACAGGAAAAAACCGAACGACCCTGAACCGATCGGTCTATTTTTTTTTTCGGTCGGGATCGGTTCCCAACAAAATCACCCCGAACCGATTGGTTCAGTCCCGAACACCCCAAAAACCGAACCGACCGATTTTCGCCTCTACTAATACCTCCAACTTGCACCTGTTGGATCATTCAAATTCTCCATTAGTACATGTAAGAGGAAAATGAAAGAGTTATAATGGGGTCCAGTGCTACTGAAACTGGAAGGCAAAGAACATTTCAAAGCAAAGTAGGAAAGGGAAAGTTGGTAGGAAGTTTCGTTCATGTGCTTTTTTTCAACTGTCAGTGGGGAGAAGTCTAGGGAGTGGGGACCGAAGACCTCCTCCCCCAATCCTACGCCGAAAGTTTTGGCATTTTTTTATGGCAAAAAGTACCCAAGTCGTCATGGACTCGGGAGGTGCTGTGCCATGCACCGTGTTATGCGCTTCTCGCCATCCGATTATGTTTTGGACGGCTCGGATGTGTTCGGCAATTATAATTTAATTTTGATTTATTTTGGTCGGTAAAAATCAAAACACATTTGAGCCGTTCAAAACACGATCGGACAGTCGAGGAGCGCACAACACGATGCACAGCATGGGTGTTGGGTTTCTATTCACTGCACACACCCGATCAAATTAGGTCACAATTCTTCACGGCCATGTTTGACAAGGGTTGTAGAAGGGGTGGATTGGATCGATAGTCCGGTCGGCTCTCTATATGCGTGTTTGATTTGTTTTTCAGAGAGTGGATTCGGAACGAAGGTTATATGAAACCCGTGGGGAGTGTGTTATTGCTAGTTCAGTCCGGACCTCTGTGGTGCAAAAATCGACTAAAACTTCAATTTGAATTTGCAGTCTTTTTTACACCAGAAAGTCCAGGGGCACATACTTTCAACCACATATCAGCCACACCCACTCATGTGGGGCCTACTTCGAGGTCTCACACGAGTGATCGGAGCCGCTTAATTTGTTTAGAATATTTTTCTAAGGGTCCCTGAAAAAAACCAGCTCAATCGGATACTCATAAAAGCTCAATTGATTCATTAAAATTTCAATTCCCGAATCGAACAGACGAAAACTTTGACAAACTTATCAAGCCTTTCCCGATATTTGATTGAGCTGATTTTTTTCAGAAATCCTTAAAAACATATTTTAAACAAATTGAGCAGCTCTGATTATTCATGTGGGACCTCAAAATAGGTCTCACACGAGTGAATGTGGTCGGTATGTGACCGAATGAGTGTGCCTGTAGAAGGACTCTTTTTACATGGATAAAATGCTTCTTCTTCTTCTTCTGTATACAAATGATGCATGGATATTGCTACTACATATTGTTGCTGCCAAGGACGGAACCAAGAATTTCACCCGCAATGGCGAATATTTTTTTAAAAATACTTTGCAGGGGGTCAGGGGCGAACTTATATAATTCATAGAATTTTTTTTTTTTGTTTATATGAAACCCATGGGGAGTGTGTTATTGCTAGTTTTGTCCGGACCTCTGTGGTGCGAAATCGACTAAAACTTCAATTTGAATTTGCACTCTTTTGAATGTGTGGTGCTGGAATAATTTGGGGTACGGACAATGTCGTACTCCCGACAACTGAAATTTTTAGTGGACCAGGGCGCCGATCAATGAGTGGTAAGCACCATTTTAGGCCGGTGCTGTAAATGCGTCCAATAACTTTCTCAACAACTTGTTTTGTTTGTTTATGTCTTGTTGGGTCCACGGCCCACAGTTTTTCATGTGTTGATTCGATGGAAGTTGCCAAGTTGGTCATGGTTGCGGCTGGTGGGACCAGTTGAGTTCACCCTCACTGAAAACGGCTCCTGGGCACCAACTAGGCCACCTTAGTACGTAGTGTGACCGCAAGCCTAAGAACGTTCTCCAAAAATAATAATAATAATACTACTTTCGTATATAAAAAGTTTGCTATAGAAAAATTGAAAGCAAAAGCGTAGATCGATGATTGAAACCGAGAGCAGAACATCAAGATTATGTATTCCATTTGACAAAATCAAAGATTTTTCTTTATCAATATTTTATCAAATGAAAAACTCACTCATAATCTATGATATTGTACGTGTATATAAATGGTGGAATGCTGGATTTGCCATAAGATTTTATGGAAAATTCTATAAAATTAACTACAATAGATGATTTTATAAGATTTCTCATTTTATCACGTTGATTTTATGAGAAACCTCGCCTTAGGTACAAGTGGAGTCACTTGACCTCACTCATTGTGGTATCCCAAAAGACATAATAATGATTTGTAGACAAATTTTGCTACTTTGGCCCCACAAAATTATCTTTATATTGATTGCACCAAATTAACTTCAAATGCATCCAAACACCAAGTATTCTCTTCTTTTTTTTGCAGGTTAATGGTATTACAAATGAGGTAATTATAAATCACTTTAAAAATATAATTAATCTTTGGGATTACATTTATTTGTGTGTATGTACGTTATTATTAATCTCTTAATTTAGTTATTGTAAATTACCAAATAAAAAAATTAACGTACATATATATTGATTCTACTATAATTTTTTATCCCCAAGCTAACTAAAATTTATGACTCCGTGTCTGCATATGTATACGTTCATTGTGGAGTACTATGTACATATAAATTTATTCTTCCTAGAGCCGTTTGGTACCCCTTAGTACACAATGTTTCAGTGTGTTCAAAGCAAGAATTTGACATACTTCTTCCAAGACAATTTGGAGTTTCTGAATTAGGAATTTAGGAGTATTTTTTTTTTTTTTAAGGAGTGAAGAAACCATAAAGCAGCATCCAAATGGGCCTTAGCGATGGTAATAAAAATGGTAGTCGCCAAACGGAAGATAATTCGGATCGTTAATTGCCAAAGAAACGACCATAATTGCTCACTACACCCCGATCCCCCGGCAAATTATTGTGCAAAACATTTCTTCCCAATTTAAACCCTTTTTTTTTTTTTGAAAAATTTCTTATCAAGTCGGCGATGACTGCCGTGGGTGGCCTACCAATTTTGACCGTTCCATCATTTTCACACCCATAATTTTTTGTATGTGCGCTTTCCTCATTATGCAGCTTTATGATATTCTTCCATTTATTTTAAGATTTAATGGCCCACAGATCAGCTTCAAATTGGCATTAGAATAGCTAATATTCTTGGGGGTATGGATTGGATATTCTCCTTTTCTTGCTACACAAGGTCTGCTACAGGCAAGTGGTCATCCCACTGTGTGAAATTTATTCTCCTCTACACCCAGATAAGTGAATGTTGAGTAGTATATATATTATGTAATGTCCACTAACTACTAATCTGGGTTATAATTTTGAATAAAGTGATTAGGTTAAGAGAGTTAGCAAATCAGTTTGCGTGAATCTTCATAATAAGTGGTAGGGAAAGGGGACCCTCTAAACGGTGCGGTGTGCATCATTCTGCCATCCATTTCGACAATGCACGATTCGGATTTAATCCAAACAACCGATGATCGGTTTAAATTCATTGCTCGGATTGAATCCCAGCCATGCATTGTCGAAATGGACGGCCGAATGGTGCACTACACGGTGCAATACATTAATTTTGTGCAATCAGTTTAAATTCATTGCTCGGATTGAATCCCAGCCATGCATTATCGAAATGGACGGCTGAATGGTGCACTACACGGTGCAGTACATTTTGTGCATTGCACCATCCCCAAATAACGAATTGGGAGATAGTGCAATGCACAAAACGCATTATACCGTGTAGTGTGTCATCCGACCATCCATTTGGACAATAAACTGCTCGGATTTAATCTGAACCGCACATTATCAAAATGGACGGTAGACGTAATCCACTACACCATATAGTGTGTTTTGCGCACTACAAGGTCCCCTGGTCCTGTATTTAAGCCTACATCAACAGAAAGGAAGCGAGGGATAAGTATTGCACTGAGACGTGTCCCTTTTGTGCTTGGTGATGAGAATTGAACGTTTATTAGAGTAGTATGAGAAACACATATCTATCAATATGCAAATTTAAATACATCAAAAGTGTGGCATTTTTTACTTTTGCTTCTAGCAATTTCAATATATCGTTATGCAAGCAACAAAAATACCTAATAATCGGTATTCTATGATGTAATTAAGCTACAAAAAGGCATTATTTGGAAAGTTATGACAAAGAAAGTGAAATTGTTGCTCTTTTTGTTTGCAAATGCCATTATTGGTGAGTGCTAATTGCTGGTGGGGTACTTCTCCACAGTTGTCTATGATGTATCAAAACCTAGCCACAAATGTATGTACTTGACTACATTTCAAATTTTCTTTGGCTTTCTCCATTTTCTTGACAACCAAACAAAGTGTAAAGGGCACCAATGTTAGCCAAGTGGTTACTTGTGGACAGGTTGAGAGATGACAGATGGGTATAGAAGTGGCTGAAGGGGAACTTTCACCCATCTTTCTCTTGTTCTTTTCTTTCTCCTTTCATCAATTTCTTTTCTTTTTGCCTTTCATTTTTAATTCTTGAGAACTTTCACTTTGACCTTCTTTGCTTTAACCAAAATAAATTAGACATCTTTCTTCTGAAAAAATTATACTTGCACCCCTCCGAATTATGATAACAAGTGACATTTAATTACGATTTAGGTATGAAAAAATTAGAATTTAATACTTCTTCCCCCACTAACCGTGCCTTATCGCCACCACCAACAAATCTTCAAACTTCTTCCTCCCATTAGTTCGTGACGATACTGTATCATTGTTTTTACTTTGTTAGCGTGTTTCTATAGGTTGTACCTATTCAAAAAAAATTGTTCATCTATGTAATGCCAAATGCTCATCAATAATTTTTTTTTAGAACTATTTTGCACTTGGTCTTCTTCTTAGTTATCTTGTTGCTTTGGTTGTTTGTTGTGTTAACATACAATACTTTGCTAGTTGCTTAGAAGTTGTTTGGAGCTTGACGTGCCTACTAACGCATCTTGGTAGGAAGCCGCACTTGTGGACAAGGTGAGAGATACAAATGGGTAGAGAAGTGGCAATGGGGACCTTTTACCCTTTTTCTCTTGTTTCTTTCTTCTATCAAGAATGCTCACTTTGATCTACTTCCTTTAATCAAAATTACTTTAACATCTTGAAAATTTAGAAAATTATACTTAGCCCTGATAACACGTCAAAAGGTCAACTTCTTCATTTAATAACGTGTGAGAGAACTCGATTCTATACCACAAAGTGGAGGTGGTGATCCAAATGAAGAATCAAATTGATCGACTTCAACGCCACTATTGAGGGAGTTTGGGTTTTGCTCTATTTAGGTTTTGTTGGGTCTTAATAGGATTCCACAGAACAATTTTATTTACTCTAATTTGAATCTAAACAACACTTAGAAATTTGGTTACACTATTATCAAACTCGTTTTTCGGTCTATTCTGCAATTAAGCGTAAGAGAGTTTAAAGCTCGTGCCTAGATGATAAATATTAATCTCATATTTTCAGATTTTATGTTTTATTTGGTAGAATTATTGTCTTCTTATTTTTGTATTTTTAATTTTAATGCTCCACAAATACCTCGTTGTCTCTTCTTATTTTTTGTATTTTAAATTTTAATTCTCCACAAGTACCTCTAGTTTTCATGAATGGAATTTTGTCCCTGAATTTTTTAATAAAAGGATTAAGTTCTCCTATAAGAACAGAGTTAAAAGTCACAACCCCCCACTTTTGGGCCAGGATTTTGTCACCACTCATTTGATCTCAATCCCACTAGTTCATGCCTTACCCTACAGCCACACCACTGCACAAGCCACAGCTTCATGACAACTATGCTTGAGCCAATATGTGACAACCTAGTACAACTTCTATGCTTAAAAAAGTAAATTCATGCATGTGAACTTTGGAGATGACAGCTTTTCCAGATTTGCCAGGTGATCATCTAAGCCGCAAGACTTGGCAATCATGTCATCTACGTAAACTTCGATTAGTTCAAATATGCAGTTGGATAGAACAAATAGAACCACCTGCAGTTGTCATCTACTAATACATTTCTCCTCAACTTCCTCTTATTTGGATTTGGGTCCCTGCTGTGCACTAGGTGCATGGCACCGTGCCATGCACCCATCCGGTCATCCGTTACAAAAATGCACGGCTCGGATCAAATCCAAGCAATGGCTCTCATATGAAGTTGGATTTGATCTGAGCCGTGCATTTTTGAAACAGACGGCCGGATGGTTGCATGGCACGGTGCCATGCACCTATTGCATTCTCAACCATAAAAGAGAACTGGACTATTTATTAGATACATACAATCTAATCGACCAACGACTATCAAGTAATAACCAGAACTAAATGTTGGAGTACTGAATTTGTAACTTTTTCCAAATGAAATATGTTGTAAAAGGACCTTCATGTGTCATGAATCATATCATTTCTCATGTGAAGGGAAATAATTCTTCGAATGTATACTTCTCCAAATCATCCCGAGTCTTAGAACAACGAATGCAGAAAAAAGGGAACAACAATGGTTTTGAAACATCCCATCTATGGTTCATATTTCTATTGTTACGTCATAAAAATCTTGAAATTTTACGGATAGGAGTGAGTTAACAATGTTAAGGAGGTGTAGAGTCATTAGCTCAGCTGCTTGATTCCATCTTTGCCGTTTGCAAATGTGTCTATGGCATACCAGTTTAGTCCTCTTGTCCGACCCGGTGCCCCTCCTTTAAGCGCAGATACATCGAGTACAAACCTGCTCAACCGACACCAATTAAATAGAAGTCATGACACAACGAAATTCATAAGGTGTACCTAGAAAACTGATTGGATCATGGATTTTATCAAAGGGAAATACGGAGGTAAAAGAGAAAAAATGGAGCAAACCGTTTCCAGCAGATTCACGAATGATTTTGTTGTACTAGTTTTTTACTTTTATTTTTTTGGCTTTTTAAAAATCTGTTCTTAAATTCATAATTCAAATACACAGTAAGCCAATGACACGTGTAGGGATCTTACAACTGTCCTGAAGGCTTCTCAACTTCTGTGGACCCGCAGTTAATAAGAATTTTCTGATCAACCTTCGACACTGAATGAACCGCAGGAAGATCTATGAATTCAGGCACTGCATTGAAATTGTCACAATTACATCAATTTCCAATTTAAAACAAAAGGAGGATATTGAAACCAGATTGAAGACTGTTGATCGGAATGCAATGCAAGTAATTTGAGGAATTCTTACATGATTTAGGGGTAGTGCAAACAACTCCCTCAAGACCCAAGAGTTTCTGCGTCAATTCAAATAGAATTAATAAGCACTGAGAACTGAGAAGTAATATCCGTTTGCTATTGTTTCCAGGTTCTAAAAGAAGGTCTGAAAGGCCGAGTACTAGCCGCCTAGGCGCTAAAAGGCCCCTCGCCGACTAGCCCGACTAGCTCAACTAGACCGACTATCCCGACTAATTGCCCAACTAGGCGCCGAGTACTTGGCCCTAGAAGCTAGAAGGTGCCCGGCCGCCCTAGGAGAGCCTAGGGAGTTTAACCTTTTTATTTGTTTCCATTTTTCTAAACCGTTTTTCCAGTTTTTGAAATTAAGAAAAACAATGTAAAGTTCGAACTACTCATTGCTTCCATATCATCTTCATTTTTGTGCAAAACGTGTCTGAAAAGTTGAAAGCCATTATTTTTTATTTTTATTTTTTTTTTCTTCTGAAAAATGGTTTGAAAAAGTTTAAAACACGGTTAGCCAAATAAACTCTGTGCTTTTGGGAAATGAAAACAAAGAATCTGAAAACTCACCTTAAGACTCTGGTAACAAGACTCGAGGTCATCGTTGACCAGGATATGGTCAAATATGCCTCCCGATTGGCCTTGCTCAAGCTCTGCCTTGGCATTTCGGAGTCTCTTCTGGATCTGCTCTTCTGTCTCAGTCCCTCTGTGCAAAAAAATACCCGAAAGAAACTCATATCAAATACAAGGGAATCGAAAAGCTAGAAGGTTTTGCAATCTCTAGCTTTATAATTAGGTCACCTTTCACGAAGGCGCTTCTCAAGCTCCCCAAATGATGGAGGACAGATAAAGATAAAAATGGCTTCAAGAGAACTAGCCCTCACAGACCGTGCCCCTTGGACATCAATGTCAAGGATGCATCTCTACATTGCAAACAAGCAACCATTCAAGCATGCCAAAATGGAAAGCAAACCCAATAGCTAGAGAAACATATGTTTTTTAGATATCTCCAATGGTTGTTGCATTTTTTAATGCCAATGCGCTTGCTACTGTGTCATTTTGCCAATTTGGCAAAAAATTACTCGAGTGGTGTCAAAACTCAAATCCCTCTAATGGCTCTACCCATCACAACCGTTTGATCACTTGCACCACAAATCCCAAATGCCATAGTTTCAATCATATTGATGATGAGGCAAGAAATCCTGGGCAAAATTTGACTTGATAGATGGCAAAGCAAATATTTGGATTGGGATTCAGCAAGCCCTTGGAGGGTAATTTTTAGGAGTTCTTGCCCAAAAAAATAGCTTTGGCAAGAGAATTGGACGTCATTGGAGTTGCTCTTAAGTCTCTACTTGGATCTAGCATATGGGAAAGAAAAGAAGAGAGAAGGAGACCAGACAGAAAGAAATTGGCTATGATTGAATACCATTCCTTATTTCTTTTCTTTTCCCGCAACAAATTTCTCCAAAAATTTAACATCCACGCTCAGCCTAAAGGGTTTATGTACTGTCACTAAGAAATCATTCAATAGACAGTCCACAAGTTCTGAGAAAAAAGGCCAAAAGCAAAAAATAACAGCAAGTGTCCAATTGCATGCCAGTTTTAATTCCTAAACTGGAGTGGGGACCTCAGGAGTACCCCATTCACTAGTCATAGTTCTTATGAGGAAAGACCATAACAACCCATCTCATCAAAATCGAAGAGAAATTTTGTTGTGCAAACGCTTCCCTCCAAATCATTTACTTATTTCCTTTAATAGACATGCCCTTTTCAGAAGTAATTTTCAGTGGAACGATACTAATAGAAAGGTGGAATCAGCAATGCCTCAATCTTTTCTAAGATAGGTTCGAAATTCCTGCGGATTCCATTCTCGCAACAATAAGCTGAAACTATAGCCTCTTTTTGGCACTGAAATGATGCATTTCTGCAGAGATTCTTGAGTATTTCGGTTTTTTATCTAACACACAACCTTTAAGCATCTTAATGTGTAAATATCTAAGAGTTGGGTCAATCTGGCAGATTAAAACACCCAACACATACACCACATACCCAAAACTCTTCTTTCTATCTAGAAATTCAGTGACATTTAACTGAATCAAGATTTTACTTCACTTGACAAATAACTTCTCTTTTGGTTGATTATCATTTGACGTAAGTTCTAGAATGACAAAAGCAAAAAAGCAGCAGGTGTATACCTTTCCTTCATCTGCAACCACCTCAACAGCTTCAATACTCGTTCCATACAAGTTTCCATGAACAGCAGCAAACTCAAGGAACTTCCCATCTTTTATCTCTTTTTCCATAACACTTCGATTGGTGAAATGGTAGTGAACACCATCTTTTTCCTTCTCCCTTGGAGCACGGGTTGTGTGGCTCACAGAGAATCCAAACATAGATGGAAACTCCTTCATCAGTTCGGCTATTAATGTACCCTTACCAACACCGGATGGACCACTGATCACGATGGGCTTCTCAGCTTCACCTCTCACGCCCTTACTCCATGCAACCACCTCAGTTTCCAAACTTTCCCTCTGTTGCCTAACGAATTTGGTGTCCACCTAACATCATTAACCAAAGAAGAAACTCTTACATTGAGCTAAGCACCAACCAAACTGAGCCTTAAGTCCCAATCTATTAAGGTGAATTGAATTAAAAAGGCAACCAATTAAAGTCTGCACTCTGCCTCAAAATGATTGAGACAAAAAAACAGGAGCCGAAAAGTTACTATTTTGATAACTAGATACCAGAAACTAATCTAGAAAGCTTGCATTGATAGAAAAAAAACTACCTCAAGAAACCAAGTGCAATCATCAGGAGATGAATCCCCCTTGACAATCAGTATCCGGTCTTCATTTAGACTCACAGCTGAGTGACCCTTGCATTGCTTTGGCTTTGTTCCAAACACCTTTGGAATAATCCTTCAAATTTTAACAGAAATCAATAAACCCAAGCGCTGACCGAAATGCAACTACATTGACCCCATATTTGAAGTTCAATACTCACAATTGCCCCGTAGATCGGTCGAAAATCTGAACTCCAAGTGTTGATGTTGATTCATCATCAGTTCCACCAATCACATACTAATCAATTGAACACAATTACAGACCGTGAGATTTCAGTGAGCAATAAGTTGTACAAGATAGCTCCTAAAGAAATTACTAGGGGAAGATTGAACAAAAAATAATAACATACCGTCTTATCACCAACTGTGGTGGTCGTTTGTGAGCCTTTGCATTTCAATGCAAACCCATTGCAGTACTCACCATGCAGACCTTCTACAAAGAGAGCTGGAGCTTCTCCCTAAAAGACCACAACCCAAAACAGCTCAATTTATAGTAAAGAAACCCATTTTGACTATAGAGGTAGCAATTAGAAAGGATCTAAAGGTTATTGAACAGTATGGATCACAGGGCCCTCGGCGGAGCTTATGTAGCTGACCCAATTGATTGGGGCTTAAGGTTCGGTTTGGTTTAACCCATTCTCAGTCATGGCCAATATTCAATAGACTCCTTTCCAATCATATTTTCCTCAAAAATTCAAATCCATTTTTAATCAAATTCTGTTTTCATTCCCCAATGAAATAAGAGATTTACACACGCAAAAGAAAAACTCACCATGGAAATATATATTCCTCAAATCCAAAATTACACCTGACCAAGATACATTTCCAAAAACAGATCAGATACAAAGTACCCAACTTCCGGATCTTACATTAAATATAAAGCATGAAGAAGAACAGAGAGAGAGAGAGAGTGACTGGAAAGAAATAATTAAAGTTTATTAAACATTCCAATAAATTAATTGAACAAATCTGAACTTGAACATTATGGAATCAAAATAGATAGCCAAAAAACAAAACCCAAATATCATTTTCGAATTCCAAACACAGTAGGCTATAAATCAGAGCTTGAGCATTGTAAACATCAAACTTGTTAAACATGCCAACAAACACATCTAAATAGACAGTCACAAACACAAAACCCAGAAACCATTTTGGAATTCCAAACAAACTAGGCTACAAAATCTGAGCTTGAGCATTTTGAAAAAAAGAAAAAAAGAAAGCCCAGACAAAAAAACCCAGATGCAATAACTTTCCAAACACAAAATATACCAGTTAAAAAAAACTAAAAAACATGGCACAGAGAGAGAGATGAATACATGAAGATATATATGCATGAGCGACATGTGGAGTTAAGAGGAGAGGGGAGGAAATCAGAAGAGAACAAAGAGTGAAAGAAAAAACCCACCCCAATCACGAAACCAATAGATCAAAAGATCGAATCAGAACTAAAGAAAACCACAAAAGAACCAGATTTTCGGATGTGTCTTCAACCGCCAACTGATTTCTTCGGGCTAAAAATTCAAAGAGAAGGAGAATGGGTCAATGAAAGAAGAGGAGTTGGGTTTCCTTTTTCAACCCTCGGATCCTTGAGTCGTCAAAGCAGAACCAACTTGGGGTAGAAAAAGATGTGTGCGAAGAACAAGTTGTAATTGAAATTGAGGAGCATTGGCATATTTGTAGGGCAAAAGTAGAGAGCGAGAGGGGGGAAGAGAGAGACGGGGAGGGAAGGGGGGAAGGAGGTGGGATTTTGGTCGCATTCAATTCACGAAACCACAAGACCAAAACAAAATGGGTTTTACCGGCTTCTATTTTTTATTGTTTATTTTCGATATTTATTGAGTATTTTGATGAGTATTATAATACAGTAACTTTGAGCCGTGGCCCGTGGGATTCTTAGTGGGTCCCTCCAAGTGGAAGAGTTTCTAGGGTTTCCCTGTGGGCGTGTGTGCTTAAGTTGTGTTTGGAATGTTTAAAAAGAGAATCGCTTGACAAATACTCCCTCCCTTCCAAAATAATGTTTCACTACGAAAAATCGTGCCATTTTTGAAATAAAAAAATGAATTACTTCCGTAAATTATTTTTCTAATTTTTTCGCACCAAATTAAAGTACTTGACGAGTACTTTTATTCGGTGCTAAAAAATTCAAAAAATGATACACGAAAGTATTTCATTTTTTGATTTAAAAAATGGCAAGAGAGAGAAAGTGGGGCTCTTATTCAGGAACGGAGGGAGTATTTGTTTCAAAAGATAATTTTTTTCTTAGTGATACTTTATAATAATATTTTTGGAATTTTCTTTTACACAGTTTTGGTTCCCCTATAGAGTTGTTTTCATAATAAGAGGAACTAGAGATTAAAAGAGTAAATCTATACTCAGAAATCAGATTATTCACTAAAGATTTTTTTTTATTATTAGTGATATTTCAAAGGTACGTATTTTTACCTTTGAAGTGCAGAATTTGCATATTTTTATAATTTAAGTTTGGGTTTTGTTAATATTTGCCCCGGGCACATAATAAGGTTATTAAAAATGAGCTTAATTAAACCATTATTGGCATCGGAAATCTAAGTTTTAAATACTAGACACAAACACTTTTACTACTATTTGCATGGAAAACCTAAATAAATCAATCACTTTTATTACTTTTTATGGAAGTTGATTTAATTAGACTTATTTAATGAACCTTATCATTTGCATGAGGAGCACATAATAACAAAATCCTTTTAGTTTATCTAGTCAAAACTAGGGCTGCTCAAAAAAACCGGTGAACCGTGAATCCGGTCCGGACCGAACCGATCCGTACCTTTTGGATTTTAACCGTGGATTAATGGTCCGGACACGGATTCCAAAAATAAAAAACCGTGACTTTTGGATCGGACACGGATTTTGATTTTGAAACCGTGGATTAACCGATCCGGACCGTGAGATTTTTTATTATATATTAAGTTTTTTTAAATATATATAATTTGGGTTTTGTTAATGTGTGCCTGTAAGGCACATAATAATGTCCATTAAATGTAACCTAATTAAAACCACTTTTGTTAAAAATTGTAAAAGTAATTTATGACTTGTATTTCAAACTTAGATTTCTCATGCAAACAAAGAAGTTAATGTAAAGTACTTTTACTATTTTTAGCAAAAGTGGATTTAATTAAACTTATTTAATGAACATTATCATATGCCTTGGGGGCACACTTTAACAAAATCCATATAATTTTATCACTTTTATAATTATAGTTACATAGATATTGTTAATTTAGCAGACTTACGGTTTGGTTGTACTGTTGTAGGAGTTATGGTGCGAATATTGTTATCTCTGTAACTATCTGCCTTACTGCATTTGTTGTTTTTTATTGGGATTTCCAACTTTGAACTTTCTATTTAGTGCATTTGCTACTTGCTAGTGCCTTACTGCCTTTGTTTGTTATTTTTTCCGAATAAGTTGAAAATCCGCGGATTAATCCGGAACCGATCCGTGACTCGCGGTTCGGATTGGAACCGAACCGTGAGACTTTTGGATCGGACACGGATTGTATTTTCAAAAAACCGTGACTCGCGGATTAGGATTGGATTCATGCCAATCCGGACCGATCCGGACCGTGAGCACCCCTAGTCAAAACAAGCTGGAAAACACAAAAAAAAAAAAAGTTGATCAGCAAGTAAGAAAACTTTGCAAAGAAAAATTTTAAAATCAGCTCACTAAACTGTCGTAACTTATAAATATTTAAAAACTATATTAAAATATGTGAAAAATGCATTATAATGTGTGAAAGTGAGAAAAGTACACTGCAACATGTGCGTTTTTGTATTATTCTTAGTTTTTTTTGTCAAGGCCAAAAATCCTTTTCCAAAAAAAATAAAAGTAAAAAAAGTGTCAAAAATTGTGCAACACTTGGGAGTGACATGTTGCACATGTGGGGAATGGACACATGTACCTTGAATATTTTCAACTTTGAAGCTGTTGCCCTTGTTAAGTAACTTCCACGGACTTTCTTAGATTTTGCTAAGTAAACCACTAAAATCTTTGGAAGCGTTGCACTGGAAAAAGTACTTTTATGACATTTATTTAGGAGCAATATATGAGGAAATAAATCATAGTATTCAATTCATATATTCCCCTAGCCACGTATTTCCTAATAAACTAGGGAAAAAAAAAAAAAAGACTTTTCATTCATATTTTCAACTTTGAAGTTATTGCCCTTGTTAAGTAACTTCTACAGACTTTCTTAGATTTTGCTAAGCAAACCACTAAAATCTTTGGTAGCGTTGCACTGGAAAAAGTACTTTTATGACATTTATTTAGGAGCAATATATGCCAAGTGAGGAAATAAATCATAGTATTCAATTCGTTTACATTTTCATTAAATTCCAGGGACGGAGCCAGGATTTTACTTTTGTGGTGGTGAAAAAATGTACTTAAAAGATAAAAAGACAAAATACATTATGAGGATGAAAGATTAAAAAAAATCTAGTGGTGGCGAGTCTATATAATTCGGGAATAAAAATTTATTTTTTATATGAGAATTGCATTTTTTTGAAAATCTTGTGGTGGCAGCCGTCACCACTTGTCCCCCTCTGACTCCATCCTTGCCCCTAACCACATATTTCCTAATAAACTAGGGGGAAAAAAAAAAAAGACTTTTCATTCATAAAGATCTCATTGCTACGACGAAATTTATTAGGAACGTCGACAAAGATCCAGCATGAAAAAATAATACATACATATAGATAGAGAGAGACACGCGGATATGTTGTGCGGCGGGCCCACGAGACACAAACACACCCAATCAAACAGATGTGATTATTGAATAATGATTTGAAGAGCAAATCTCGTCCGAACGAAAATTTCGGCAACCCAAATCTCGCCGAAGACATATTTTGTACTTAGTATTTGGTAGGAGTTTAAGTTCGTTATTTTTCTTGGAAAAACGATATTATTACAAACATTTTCCGTTTTCATTTTTTTGGATTCCTCGGTAATGACGCAAGTTAAAGATTTACCATTAAAGTCAAGGAAAAGGCTACAATACACACCCCTTATTTGGGTGTGTATCATACACACCCCTATAAAAGTTACGAATTTTTTGTAAAAGTTACAAATTTTTTTATAAAAGTTACGAGACACACCAAAATGTTACGAATCATAAAAAATGTTATGAATCATATTGCTGAAAAGTTACGAAAAACTAAAAAATGTTATGATTGCCGATGAAGTGGCACAATCTGGACCATACAATAGGTGCATATGGTACACCAAAATAAGAGGTGTGTATTGTAGCCATTTCCTAAAGTCAAAAGTAAAGTACGATAATTACGATAATGAATTTGTCAAATCGCGAGCTTGCGATTTTATTGACCACTCACCGACTTACGTGAAATTCGGCGCATAATTTAATAATCAGCGAAACCACTTTGCTTAAGAATAAAGAGAGTGTTTAGTCAACTGTCAAGTAAGGCCACTCTTGGGCTGGGCCATTTGAAAGAGCCACAATCCTGATTATGGTCCCAATACCAGGTTACTGCGGCCCAAACTCAGGTCCATGTATGGAATAATATAATATAAGGCTGCTAAGTATTTATGTGGTGATTTCATGCAAAGATCAACGTGGGTCAAAATAAAATATTTTCAAGAATTTGGTAAATGGAAGTAATTATCAAGAAAATAGTAAGTGATGTCAAGAGAAAGAAAAATATTCATGACTCATGAGTAGGGTTCAGACCAGGTTTATACTAGATAATAACGAGATTTGTATAAGCCCAAGTCCAGCCCATTATTAATCGGACTTCATTAACCTGCACAAGTCTAACCCAATTAAAATTTTATATTTTACCAAGCCCATCCAACAAGCATATTTATTTTGTTTATTTATTGATTTAACCTCCCAATAAAAAGTGATTGAGTTTGACTTCAATTTTGTTTGAATGAGTTTAAACGAGCCAAAAGTCAAGCTGAACTCAAGCTGTTTAGTTCATTTAAAGCCCAATAAATTGGTGTGCAGGTATAATGGGCCTAGAAAGTGTGTTTTTATTTTGTTTACTCAAATAGAAACAATCTGTATTCCTTGATGCATATTCTTGAACCCTCCATTTATCAAGTTCCATGACCTAATGCCATATCTAGACGCATGCTGGCTAGCGTAGGAATAGATGGATTGCCCAATTTGAGTTGTTATCTCCATTTTAGGACCACATGACATTCATTCCAAAAGAATAAATTCTCATGGCGAGTTGTGACTCTTTGACAGATTTCTTGGACCCGAGGGTGTTGTGGGGCGGGACCGCCCTACAAAGCGCTATTTGAATCTTCAGACGTATTGTTAACTGTTCAGATTTCATACATTAGCATACATGTAGAATACTTATCTAAACCGTTAAAAATACTCCGACACTCCCTAAATGACGCCCTACTACGCTGTAGTACGTTTTTATACAACCCGATTGTTGTGCCATAAACTACACAATGTAGATAAATAAATCACTGTAGTTAATAATAAGATTGTTCCACTGCCAACTGATTTAAGTTTTTTTTTTTTTGTTTGTCTTTATTCAATTTTTTCCGTGTTTGCTAATTTTGCATCAAACTTTTCACCTCTTTTGATTCGTCTCGTAGTGAGGAATTGGAAAAGTAAAAAATTATGAGAATTACCCAAATTTTTTGGGATAATGCTAAAAAAAATTAAATAAAGACAAATCAAAAAATTGAAACGCTGGTGTGGAACAACCCGGAACCAATGATCAAGAGAGTGACCCTACCACAGTAAATTTATAAATCCGCCACAAGCACTGCTATGTACCCAGATGTGAGGAAACCAGCAATTTGAACCTAGTTGCTTATAATTCTATGGTTATTTTCTTCACCCTTAGACAATTACCACCATCATATCGTACCAATTTTCACTTTAATACTGACCAATATTATTGTCTAGCTAAGACTAGCAATTCGGCCATAAGACTAGTTCATCCACTGATCCTTGGGATATCTGATCAGTTCATCCCTAAGAAGAGCCCAGTATTACAATGGAGCCCAATAGCCCAGCATGTAAAGGGCAATATAGTGGCCCAAGGGAGGCATGAAACCCGGTAGCAGCTCCAAGAATTATTAACCAGATGTTTAAGAATTACTTTAACTCTATTAATACTATTAATCTGTCACATTGGCGCAAAGTTAATTCTATATAATATATAGTGTGATTAATGCGACTCAAAATTCAAATGTTTTCCCATTATTGCAGGACTTCCCATTGCCTTTGTTGCTTTCTTTGTGTACTAGAAAAAGGAGGAAGAGATATACCATCTGGTGTCAAGAATTATCTCATTTGGATATATATCAAGATCTGACGTTACCAGAAAATACCTCAAATGATCTGAGAAGATTCAGTAAGTACCTAACAATTTGTTGCGCGAATGACCGTCAGTAATTCCGGTTTCTCTTGCCCTTTTTTTACCCTTTGCGTAAAGAAAGGAACACTTGTCACACTTAAGATTTATAATGAACCTTCTCTGTAGTATGGAGTTGAACCGCAAAGAACCATCTGTGTTATTTCGGTTGTTTAAATACAACCTTCTGCAAAGTTTGCATCATTGATTATAGAGATAGAAGACTTTAGAGTGTGTTCGATAGGGGTCCGTCCTAGACACTGTTTTCTGCAGGGTTTTTTTTTTATATTCTATTCTGGACCTTTTGAGTCCGTTGTAATCGTTTTGTTTAGTAGTGGACTATCTTTCTCAGTTAAAAAAAAAAAAAAAAACTGCAGATATCTATGTTCATTAATAATAAAAAATCACCATCAGGGCCATGGTATGTAGGAGAACCTGAACTAATGAAGCTATGCAGAAAGGTAAATCAAACACACAAAACCCATCCAATCATGAAAAAATAGTAGCCAAAATTGACACCATCATCGATTGTACATTTGTACTGTCAAAACTCAAATCTTGCTAACCATATCGCACTCAACCATATTGCTAACAATATTATTGTGTTCGGATATAAAGCTACGAGCGTTGCAGGTTTAAATGATGCACGTACTGAAACCAAATGTAAAAAGAAAAAAGGAAATGAAAAACTCCAACCAAAGCATCGCGCCAAATATGGCGTGTTATTCTCGTGGGCGAATGAGAATGAACCGAACACATATTAGCACATAACTTTTGAGAGTCCACTGGAGATGCTCTTAGAATCTAAAATCATATATTACACATATTATTACACACATTACCCCATTGGAGACGCACACGCACACATATCTTGCGTAAATTACTTTGATTCAATTAAGAGTTCCTATGCTTACGAGAGAGGGAGTGAGTTGAATGTTGTCTCTGGAAATGCTTGCTCGATGAAAGCATAAATCGCTCGTACATGCAGAGCGACGCAGGTACACATTGATTTAGGAAGAAATAGCAATGGTCCAACTAGTAATCAAAGAAATTTTTTATGTGCACGTAGTTCATTGTGATGTTTTCAGTAACAATAAAAGGACCCGACTATGCTATTGTGATGACCATGAAACAAGGGCTGACACATCTCATATATTTGATTACCTACAAAAGCTCTTGAAATAATGTGTCCTTTCTCCCTCGAGAGTTAAAAATCTTTTTGAGGTGGGTGCAACTCAAGGGAGAGTAGTTTTGGGTAGGGCTTCACTGCAGGGGTATTTTGGTAACAGAGAAACTATGACAACAGATTCATTTACAAGTCATGTACCGATGATGGGTGGGGCCCACTAAAAGGTACTAAACGGATTGTCCAAGCCGTTCAATAATTTTACAATAATTTTCAAGGGGTCCCGTAGAAAATCGGCTCAATTGAATATACTATATATTTGGTTGATCCAATCTTTCTATTTTCATTCAAAATTCAAGATCCTAACTTCTGAATAAAAATGTAAAATGAAGTACCTAAAGATATCCAATAGAACAATTTTTTTTTTAAAAGCCACATGAAAAAATATTTTGAAATTATTGAACAGCTCGGATCATCTGTATGGAACCTTTAGTGCTCCACACGAGCCATGTACATTTACTTTGTGTATATACCCATAGCATTTTTGTTTTGGTAATCAGTCTTTTGGTCCGATGTGATGACTAAAAATAGGGATGGCTATGGGTAGGATATGAATCCAGGGGACCTATTCCATACCCGATCCCCGATTGGAGGATCTTTCACTATCCCTGTTATCCCCAACCCCATCTCCATTGGGGATATTAGATAAAGAACCAAACCCACCTTTCGATAAGAATTGGGGTTTCCCTGAATATACCCATATCCAAACAAAAAAATAAATAAAGAATTCAAGAATGAAAATATAATCTCAATTGATATTATTTGAATATTAAGTAGTCTATAATATGTTGAAATTGATAAGATTTGTTAATTAAAGAGGTAAATGCTTACCTATATAATTATACTTAAGATTTATATGCATGTTCTTATTTTTTCGTACATATATAATATAGTCTATGCAGTATGTATAACCAAGTACGGGTATTCGGGGGTGAGCATTACAAAATTATATCCGCTCCATACCCGAGTGTTTTTTTTTTTATATTCTACCATACCCGCTACTATTGGGGTAAAATCTTGGTATCCCCGCCTCCATAAGGACAGGACGGAGCGCATATCCACTGGATATGAAAAAATTGTTATCCCCAAAGTGAAAAGGGATTGCAGTGGTATTTCAAAGGATAAGAGGAAATGATGGTATTTCAAAATTATCCAGGGGTGTCAGTGTAATTAACCCTAGTTTTCATTTGATTGGCACCTCCCTCGAATAAAACGACGACATATGCCTCAACGGCCTCAAACCGAATCCAGCCCAACATAATCACGACAAATATTCCTCTCTCTCTCTCTCTCTCTCTCTCTCTCTCTCTCTCCGTCACTGTGCTGCATAGTGCAGGCAGAACTAGAAACAGTCGGATCCATCAACGCCGAAGCATTGGAGAGTGCTAACAAAAAAAAATTCAACAATCATCTCAAAGGTGAAGTTTCGATTCCATATACGTCGCTCTTCATTGTGTATGCATCCATTGTTATCTTCACCTGCAATTATCCGCTACCGATTTCTGTACATTTAGGTTACGCATACACACAATAGACGCCCGAGCACGAGTGATGCGTCTTACGTGTGCAAATTGTGCCATGCAAAAGATGGAGAGAGGAAGATCTTAGAATTGAGATTAATCTGTAATCGAATCTGGGCGAGGAGGAGGGGAGAAGAAATTTGGGATGATAGTTTTTTCTTTGTTTCTTGGCAGTTTTTTAGGTAGTTGTTAAAAGGGATAGTTTGGGTAACAAAAAGTGCGAGCCAGCCTCCAAATTGATGTTCGCGCCAGGGTGTTTCCTTCGTAAGTGTAAGAGATAATAAGTTCTAATAAATGATAGATAAATAATTGATGGTAGGGGAAGAGAGATGGTGTGTGGTGGCCCGCCTTGTTATCTTGATCTCAAATTTTGAATTACTGATTTGTTTTCCTCAGCTAGTCGGTCCTTATATGTTCATAATGTTTTTTAGCAGTCCATATTGTAATTGACATAGCAAGGAACTGATATGTACTTCTGCATTGTGTACATTAAGTAAGCTATGGGAGGGGAAGAGAGATGGTGTGTGGTGACCGGAGGTAGAGGATTTGCAGCGAGGCATTTGGTGGAAATGCTCATTCGATACGACATGTTTTTTGTTAGAATTGCTGATTTAGGCCCCTCTATCAAATTGGACCCTACCGAGGAGAATGGAACCCTTGGTGAAGCTCTACGGTCGGGCCGTGCTCAATACGTATCCGCTGATCTTTGTGACAAGTCCCAAGTACTCAAAGGTAACCAATTCCCTCTCTTTCTATATCCTCATTTAAGGGGGGGTTGACTTGCTTATTTTGTTTTGTTTCGTTTTTCGTGCCACTTTCATGCTAGTAAATATAAGCATTGGCCGAAAAAAATATCTTCTGCAGCTTGCCAAGGAGTTGAGGTTGTTTTCCACATGGCTGCCCCAGATTCATCTATCAACAAATATGAGCTCCATTATTCAGTCAATGTCAAAGGTAAAAATGTTGACTGCAGAACTATGAGCTCTGTTATTGGATATAATGTTCTTTCTTTTTATTTGTTGCAAGCCGGTGGGTATCTGATTAAAGTTTTATTACAATTGTCCTGCAGGAACAAAGAACGTAATTGATGCTTGTATTGAGCTTAAAGTTAAGAGACTTATATACACGAGCTCTCCTACTGTGGTCTTTGATGGAATTCATGGAATCATTAACGGGGATGAATCATTGCCATATCCTACTAAGGTGCTTCACGTATTGAACCCTTAAAACAAAACTGCGTTTTTGAAGTGGCCATACCTTAGTTTTCCTTTTCCTTTTTAAACATTTTTGTTAACATTTTATAACTGGCTGAAACAGAAATATGAGTTTCTTTGGACTTTGCTATTACCATTTTCTTCATTCTCAATTTCTCAATTGGAGATTTAGATCACTTTCTAATATTCCCGAAAACAAGTTGTACTGAATCCAAGATTAAATTACAATGCAAGGAAGATTCTCTTTTTCTTATTACATCATGTTTATGTCTCCATTTCGCTTTTCCCTTTCTGGTTCTTTACGTACATTCTCAATTCTGTCTGTACATATAGATATCAAGGTGAAAAATAAAGAAAAAACAGAAATCCATTTTGTTTGAGAAGCTCCCTTATTTGACATCTTTACATCTTCCCAGATACTTTTGCCTTTCGTTTTTGTCTTGTAGTTTTTCTTAACTTATTGTAGAATCATGTTCATTAAAACTGATTTTTTCTACAACTACTCTAGCACATTGATTCATACTCTACAACTAAAGCAGAAGGAGAGGCGCTGGTCATCAAGTCAAATGGTATTAATGGGCTTCTAACTTGTTGCATCCGTCCTAGCAGTATTTTTGGTCCCGGTGATAAATTACTTGTTCCGTCATTGGTGTCTGCTGCAAGGGGTGGTAAATCGAAGGTAACTACTCCCTATAACTCGTATTGTCAATGTCTCTTCTCTTGCATCAGTTTAATTATATTTTATGATTTCATGTATTCATTCAGAGTCAAGTTGGCAGATATGTAAGTTTTGAATCACATGGTATTTCATACTTGATACATTGTTGCACTTAGGGCATGCGAGATAGAGATTATGCTGCATAAATCAACCCTCCATATACAGTCAATCAGCGAATGTCCATGTCTGTGCCCTTTTGCCATTGTTCTTTCGAGAATGAAAGATTCTGCCAAAATGCATCCATCTGATTCAAGAATGAAAGATTCCTTTCCTTCTAGTCTACCTTTCCTTGCGTGGACACTTTAAGTTATGGCAATTCTTGGAAGCTCCGGAAATTTGTCAGGCACTTATTTATTTTCTTCTAATTTAAATGTGAAGTTTTACAGTTGTGGACACGAGAATGGTACTGCAGACAGAGAGGTTTTGTTGTGGATAATCTCTGATTTGACCAATCTATTGAGTTTCTTAATGAGCACAATGTTTATTCAACATTGGTTGGACTGTTGGAGTACTATCACACTCTGAGTTGATCTTGATATGTTTCTCTGGATGACACATCATATCCATGATGGACTTAGTAGAGTGTCCAATAACCAGCGAACATCAGAAAGATGCAATATTGGTGACCGAAAAAAGAGAGATACAGAAAAGGTGGTAAGAAAGCAGTGTTGGAATAAAATGGAGAAGTATATATCTCTTTTTTTTTCTTTTTTTTTTTAACGTCAAGAAATATTGCCTGAATGTAGTTATTTTTCACATGATTAATATAACTACCGATAAGCAATTGAAGACTACCCACTTGAATTACAATTTAGGGATGTAATAAGATATATGTTTGTAAAAATACTTCAACAAGCGGTTGAAGTTCAGGGGGTGTGGCATCCGGATCAAGGGTGGATGATTCTCTCATTAGGCAAAAGGGGGTGATTGTTGGATGTTTGCCATTAAAAGAGAGACGTCCACTATGGGATCCTGATCCTCCCTTGACAATTGCAGTAGCCCAAGTTGAAGAGAGATGGAGAGGTAGAGAGATGGGGTAGCACCGAAGGGTAAGTGCTGTTGGGGATACACTGTGAGGAGGAAAAAATACTACTGAGCAGGTAACCCAGGAGATTGAGGCTCATGGACAGCGGGTGAGCCGGAAGTGATTATAACTTCAGGGCTTGGGTAGTGATGTCGGGTTGGGCATTGTTTGTATCTCACAATTATTGTAATCTCTCTAGTGTACATATAGTGGATTATCTCTCTCCCGTGGACTAGGTCAATTTTGGGTCGAACCACGTAATCTCTCGTGTCACTCTTGTTTTTCCTTTGTGATATACTTATTTAGTATTTGATCTCAATATGTGTGTTTTGTGGGTATCGCCAAACTTCCACTAAATCCCAACACCTACATCAATAACCCTCTTGGGACGCTTCTTGTACTTCAATTTGCTGTTGTCTTCACTCGCTTCTTCTTCTTTCTTCTCCCTGTCAGTCAAATGAAACGAGACATCTAGCCACGATTGATCTGGCTAGCCTGTTGATTCACTTGACAGTTGACCCGAATTGTGTTCCGTTTTGAATAATTTTTCTTTCTAAATGAATAGGATGAATCTGAAGTTTATGTTTCAGGTGAATTGGTTAACGAAAAATTTCTTTAGCTGATGGATTAAGCATTTGATTACGATCATAAATCTGTCACCTTTTCCTAAAGATGCCTTTTGTGGGACCTATTACTTGTTGGTTATGGATTAACATTTGAGCATATGAAACCGAGGTTGTATGGTAGTTAAAACAGTTGTGTTCCATGTTTCTTCATGGTTTTGCTTTTCATGATTAATGTTCTTTGCTATACAATAGATTCGAACATTTATTTTGCTGGAAGTCGTTTGCTAACATCCTAATTGCTGTTATCTCTTTTCGTTTGATATGTGAGCAGTTTATTATTGGTGACGGCAATAACATGTATGATTTCACGTATGTTGAAAATGTGGCACATGCCCATATATGTGCTGAACGAGCTCTTGCATCGGAGGGGACAGTTTCCGAGAAAGCTGCAGGGGAGGTAATATTTGAATGCTCTTTAATTTATAGACTAGGGTTTGGATATTATTTAGTTGATTCTACCCATTTTTATGATTTTATCTTCACCAATGTTTCTTTTCATCTTGGTATGTAAAGCAATTTATTAATATAAAAGACAGACAAAATAAACCTTATTGAATTCATTGTAAACAGCCAACACAACTGGGGTTTCTATTGGAACTTCTCTCACTCTAGTAGTTATCCCAAAAAGGACACATCAAAAAATAACCAACAGATTGTAAGCAATTGGGTAGAGATTCTAAAATGCCAGACTGAACTGTAAATATTTGTGGTCTGAGTCGTCTGACTGACAGCGCGTGAGAATGAGAATATGAGATCATAGTTCTTTCCTGGTGGCATACTGTTCACCGTCCTCATATTACAGTGTTCATTTGCATGTATGGCTTATCTATTTTGGTTGTTCATTTACGCTATAAGAAAACGAAACAAAGAGAAATTTTTAAGGGATATTTAACCTTCTATTGGAAAGTGGTACTTGCATCCCATAATTTGAGATTTAACCTATTCAGAATATTGCATGTGTTCAAGACATGAAAAACTATGGGTTTTATTGGCAAGTGTACTTGCTTGTAACATATTAGACATGGGTGCTCTAGAGGCTTATGAATTGGGCAATGTGGCGGTGGTGCTGTCGTGTAAGAAATAAGACATACAATGGGATGATACTCTATTCTAATCATCGCTTGAACAGTTTGTTCATATGAAGCTACTGTAGGATACTTGTACCGAAGCTTTGTTATGTGATTGGACGATAAGTAAATGCATTTTCTTATTCCGATTGAATGCTGCGACTGGCAACTTTACTATGTTATTTCCAGGCATATTTTATAACTAATATGGAGCCAATCAAGTTTTGGGAGTTTGTCTCACTTGTTCTTGAAGGTCTTGGCTATGAAAGGTACTCATCTTTCCTATTTTCTCCCCCTTTTAATTCTTCATCAATGTATGAATCAGTTTTGCTGAGGTCATTTGTTTTATCTTTGAATTGTCCGTCTTCAATCTCTGAATTTTTATCCACGGCTGCTTTTCATCTATGTTGAGCCTTGGAAACATTCTAAAGTGACTTTTCGCATTAACAACCTGCTGTGTCGTCAGAATTGGGATCCTACATTGGATCATGTTTCTTTTTTTCTTTTGTGTGGGGGTGGGGCATATCCTACAAGATTGTACTAAAACATCCTTCCAAACATTGGTGATATTGATTCATTATTAGAGATTTCTCAAAAGTATGTCAAAAATTAACAAAGGTTACACACAAAAGCGTTGTGAAACATATGATGGACAGAATACACGTCTTTTAAATAATAGGAAGCTCTATAAAAAAGTTTAAGAGTTCATTAGAAACTGGGTTGAGAAAAAGGGATTTGTAATTTCGAACTTTAGTATACAATAGACATTAGAGGAGGAACAACTAGGAAGATGATGATGAACAAAAAGTTACGTGCTAGGATGATGATTATGAAACAGAAAGATGAAAAGTGTAAGTGGACTATATTGAAAGATGCCAAATTTCAGTGACGTTTCTTCCGCTCTATATTTTTACAATAATACAGGAAGAGATAACTAATTATTATAGTCTATTATAGTTGAAAATGTTTCCGACATACCTCATTCGTGTTCAGTTTGAAGTTGGAATGTCGGGGTGAATTACGTGCTCCAGTGATGCAATATTCTGTCTCTAGCAGTGAAAACAACGTTATGTTGTCATAAAACAAGGGCTACGCTTTGTTCTTGGGATAGAGAAAGGGAGAGAGCAAAGGAGAAAAGAGAGCAAGGGAGGCTTTGTTCAATTAGCAGTGCCTACGAAGCTTGGGAGGAGTCCATTTCATAGCCAGATTAGGGTTTTGTTCTCTGCAGTCATATATGATTTGGCCATAATGGACATTTCCAAGAGAACGGTTGATTCTACTTCTAAGCCAAGTGGTATGAGGACGAAGAGAGAATCATTTAGTACTACCTCGCGCTGTATATTCACTGCTAACAACTAAGATTAATTATTGAATCAAGACAATTTTTCCATGATGATCTGCACATCAAGGTCGACAAATGAAATTTTTGTATCATTGAAATGAAATCTGCAGTGGGCCTCACAGGTCCGAACAACACGGTCCAATTCACAAGGAGACTGGAGAGGAGTCGGTTTCCAAAAAAAGAGAAAATCCTATAGAAACTAAATTGGTAGCTATAACTCTCCAAGATTTTTAAATATAACTGTTACTGTTTATATACTCAACGTTGGACATCTTTCTCTTCAAAAACAAAAATGTCAGACATCTTTGCAAAGAGACAAATTAATGAATTGCACTTGGATCACATGGGAATCACCACTGGTGATAGAAACAAAATTTGTGCTTGAGTGATTTGCCTTTGTGTAGGTTGTAATATAATAGTTGAAATTAGTAGACAGAACTTGTAGTGACTCCTAATCCCAGTTTATGTATGGCTTTTGGCCAAAGTAATTAACGAGTACTATTTTATTGCCAGAGTGAGCATATCATGGAATCTTGAGTGACTTGGCCAATAAATGTATTTTTTAAACACTTTTTTACTTCCTTGTGCTCTGGTTGCTTTTTAGGTTATTGCTTATTGGGCTTTTGATTAGCTCTAACTTGTTTTATTTAGATTATAAGCTTCCTTGATAAGTCGTTTGTCCCTAAAGTTTCCGTACAAAAGAGCAATAGAACAGACAAAAAATGCCAACTTTTTGTGCTATTTATGGGCGAGTGAGACTTGCATCTTTTCCTTCGTATTTCTAGTTTTATTATGGAGGCAGCAATCGCATGATGTTATGTAGCTTATTTTTATTTATTCCTAGTTTTATTTGGTTTGCAGGCCAAGAATAAAGATTCCCATCTTTGTCATAATGCCCATAGCACATCTGGTTGAGCAGACTTATAAGTTGTTAGCCCCATATGGTATGAAAGTTCCACAGATCATACCATCAAGAATCAGACTTGCATCTTGCAGCAGAACATTTGATTGCTCAAAAGCAAATGATCGACTTGGATACACACCTATTGTACCATTTCAGGTCTCACCTATCCCATGAAACGAGTCCGTTAAAATTGTTGTGATAATGCGTTGTATTATTTATCTGAAAACAGAGGAAGAAAGAAAGTGATAATGTGTCATTCACTGCAGGAGGGGCTAAGGAGGACAATTGAATCATACTCACATTTGAGGGCTGAATGTCAACCGAAAAGGGATGGTCCATCAAAATCTTCCATATGTCTTGGAAGAGGGTTGGGTAAGTATGTGAATACTTTTCTTTTGAACCCCGATCACCTTTATGCTTGGCTCTGCTGCATGTCCAAATGCTGTTGGCACAATAGTAGCATTTGCCCAATCTATTGCAGACCGCAATCTAATTATTTAGTTGTTAACAGGGCGGACGGAAGGGGGTGCCAAGAGGGGCCTGGGCCCCTACACAACTCCAAATATTCTTTTAAATTGTACTAGTCTGTTAGGTTGATTTAGCAAAGTTCTGTGAGATTGGCCCCTGCAAGTCTCTTGAATGAAAATAATTCCTTTAAATAAATGTTTGTGTGGGGAAAAAACTTCCTGTAATTCTAAGTTTTTAACAATTTTTTGGTGGCACATATAAAATAAAATGATGGCTACGTATATATAGACAAAGTTAGATCTACCGAGTAGCAATATATAAGTATAAACTACAATTTTTTGTTACCACAGTAGAAATTCACTGGTTCCAGACCCCACTATGTACAAATCCTGCATCCGCTACTGATTGTTAACTATGTATTCTTTTGCGATAACCAAGTATTGCAGTGGTAGTGCTACAAAAGCTACTTTTGGTATCGTAGTTGCATCCTTAGTGGAAGCCTCATTGTAACTGTTAGAGCTTGTCCATATTGGTTAATTATAACCTCCAAAACTAGTATATGATCCTCGGCAGCCTCTCCATTCATTTACCAATTGGTTTGAGTTAGATGCTTTAACATGGTATCAGAGCTAGGCTTTCAGAGGCTTTTGGACAAGACTTTATGTCGTTAATGGCTGATTCCCTCCTTTTTTTGTCATTGATGGTTGATAGCTGTCGTATGTCGTTTGTTTACCTCACCACGTGCGAATCAGGGGTTGCACGTGCAGGGGAGTGTTAGAGCTTGCCACATTGGATCATGATAACCTCCAAAACTAGTATATGATCCTGGCAGCCGCCATTCTTTGCCTATTTGGTTGAGTTGGATGCTTTAACAGTATCCATTCAGTGTGTAACTCTTGTATATCTCATAACCAAACTATTGTTATGGCTGGAGTACTCCGGTTGAATTTATGAAATTTATAGTTGCTTTTTTCGGGATCTTGACAGACATTGTTTGGCCAATTACGAAACAACTAAATCTTTCAGGACATGATTCAGTATATTGAGAACGGAGCCCGCCCTGGGCATAGGCTGACAAGGCGGTCGCCTAGGGCCTCCAGCTTTCAGGCCAATAAAAGGGCCCCCAAATACAAAGATCATAATAAATATTACTTAAGTTGAGAGTTTGATGAATGCGCTCGTCAGCTGCGTTGCTTGGGATTATGCCTTCTCCCCTTGTAGATGCGGATTTGATACCCACTCTCTCCACTTTCCATGCATATTTTTTCCCTACTTTTTACCAAAAGGTGGCTTTTGGTTTAGAGTCGAAGGACTCGAACTCGAGACCTTTAGTTACACCGCCTATGTCTCAAGCAACAAACCACTGAACCACAGAGCTTTATTATGCCTCATATGGAACAAATAATATGTATAGACATAAATTAGAGGTCCCACCGGAAATTTTTGCTTAGGGCCCCGAAAATCTCAGGACCGGGCCTGATTGAGAAGGCTAGAAAGAACCAGAATAAGTGTTCAGTAAGAGGTCCCATATATGAGCAAACCGGGAAGTCTAGTGTACTGTGACTGTTCTAGTTGTTCTTTGCTGGACCAGTTAATGAATATTAATCATGAAACTTATGGCCCACATGTTGGAGATTCCGGTATTGAATTATTGGTCTGGCAAGGGGAGCTTTATCCCGTGCACGCCTCCTTTGGACCCATTTGTTTGACTAAACTAACAATGAAGGGATATTTGATCCCCGATTAGACATGTTATCTTGCTCAAATTAAACAAATCAGCGGGCCCTTAAGGCATTGATTTGGGGGCCTCGGGAATCCTAGGCCAGTTAAACTTGTTTTCAAGTGTTTCAGCGAGTGTCAATGTGCGACACTTGTCTGCCACAAACAAGGTTCTTCCCTAAAAGTGTCCATCTGTCTTGGGTTACACTGGTAAGATGAATATTTCGAACTTGGGTGGGATTTCGTTAGGACAATGACTTAGTATACATATGAAATTCATGGAATGTGGTTAATTGTGCATTGTTACTAATTTTTTTTGAGGAGTATCGTTAAGTGAAGTACTGTTTGACAATCTGTTTGCTGCTGCTGCGTGTTGCAGTTGCTGACGTACTTCTCTGGAGGGATAAAAAGCAGACGCTCACCACAATATTTATTCTTGTTGCCATTTACTTCAACTTTATAGCACCTGGATATACCATCGTCACTGCAGTTTCGAAACTTCTCTTGGTGGCATCTGTATTTTTATTCATCCAAGGCATTCTTCCAAAGAAAATGTATGCATTCTATTCTTTTTGAACTTGAAAGAAATTAGTATACCTAACCTAGAATTTGTAATCCTGGAAGGATGGCTTATCATTGGCAAGAAGATCATTCCTTATCCATATGCCTCAATAGCACTCCCTCTGTCCCACATTTTAGTCCCTTCTGGAAGTTCCAATTTTTTTGGGGACATATTTATTGCACTTCAGTCAAATGAGAAGGTATTTTTGTACCAAATTGCCCTTTATCTCAACTATTCTAAGGGTTGCCCATTTGTGAAAGGTATTTGAGGGAAAAAACGAGGATTTTGGCTTCAACATTTAAAAGTGGACATATATTTTGGGACATTCCAAAACAGAAAGAGGGAACGAAAGAAAGGGACAGAGGGAATAGCTTTGATGTTCTGATTCATCCAGCTTGTGTGATTGTATTCTATTGGCTCTTTTGCTGTCTGATAAAAAAAAATAGTTTTCTGTTGCAAATTTTAGTAAAAATGGCATGGCTGGATTGTAGCCGACAGAAAGTCATTTTAAAGAAAGCTATTTGTGTAACTGAATGAAGTCTTTTTCTTTTCCAGGTTGGGATATACAATTCAGAAAGTTCCTGGGTCAAGTTTCGATTTCTCAGAAGAGATGTCACGACAAGTCGCTCTGTCTGTAGCCTGTGTGTGGAATTCTGCGGTAAATAGTTTAAGATCTCTTTGCAAAGGGAATGACTGGACGCTTTTCCTCAAGGTATCTATCATAGTTACCTCGTCTTTTCTCTGCATTCACAAGGCCCTGGAAAACTAGATTTTACCTTTTCTTTATTTTTTTCAAAAATTGATGAACAACGGAGACTAAACAGTTTGTGTCTAGAGGGGGTAAAGAGGCCAAACTAAATTATGCAACCAAACGTATAAATCATCAAGATGAGAGGACCTACAACCTTAGTTGGAGGAACCTCCTGTGTGGGTGGCGAATCCACCTTAAAACCTCGCTCCCGCGCTCCCAAGTCAAGACTCTCCTAGAACCTCGCTCCCATTGAGAAAGGAACCTGCTCACAATTAGGATAGAACCTCTTAGGCATACAAATCCCAAAAGAAACAAAACAGAAGATAACAAGCAAGAGAAAAGACAAAGTAATGATATGATATTAGAAAAATATTAACTTAAAATTTGCGCAATTACTTTATACAGCCATAATATTACTTAGTAACTAAGACGATCTTTGCAATTGACTTGAATGACACATACTGATATTTACTTGCATTACATATTTATATTTCCATGTATTATTCCTAAAGGCTTTCCCTCTCAAAAGAGGAGCTCTGATAAACCTTCGCCCCCCGACCCCGATAAACCTTCACCCCTGACCCCGCTCCAGCCTGGCTTCGTGCAACCAAGATATGGGTAACAGTTGGAATCTCGTATTAAAAGTATAAATAATTTTATGTTTTGCAATCTAAGGGGTAGAGCCGTAGAGCAATAT